>JAOTNS010001769.1:0-102798 GCA_028476615.1 Culter alburnus
TCGAATTAGCGAAAAATTAAAAAATATATTTAAAGTTCATTATAGACCAACATAGCCTACAAAGTTGAGAACAGTACCTATAACGTAATTACACTTTGAAGTCGGAAAATCTAAGATAGAGTTGTGGGAAAAAGAATAGGAAAGAAATCAGGATGTATGAAAGACAAAAAAAAAGAAGGTGTCTCAAGGAAAAGCAGATAGAATAGTGATTGAATGACCGATCAGTAAATATGGTGTACTAGAATTGTGAAAACAGGGCAATAAGTGATCACTAAAACAGCACGTAAGGAATAAAGGAAAAGTCAAAAGTCAAGGGCCTATTGCGAAAAGAGGTTAAGCACGAGAGGACAAAAGGCACGAAAACTCAGAGTACAATGGCACAGATGGAGAAAGGATAGAATGGCTAGGAGATAAATATTGCTAGGCAAAGTGAAGTGCGCACGGGAGTAGTTGAGGTAAGTCGGTGCTGAGTAAATGGGGTAGGTCAAGAACAGAAACTACAACATGTATTAAGGTGTACAAGCTTGAACGATTGAAATGGAGGAATAAACTGTGCAATACACGGTTTTTAGATTTTTATGAATAACGTATTAAAATAGCTGTGGGTGACCCATGAAGCGCTCCTTCTGAGAAGGAGAAAGAAGAAGTAGAGTTGATTTCTCAAACTGTGTATCCACATTGAAAAAATAAGGTTGTCCAAGGATTCAAATGAGATGCCACCCATCAAAAGCAACAACAGTTTAAGTTGTTCAAGTGAAAAGGACGGCCTGAATGACAATGCAATCCAATGGCGCACCCAATAGGCCCTGGTCAATGCAACAGCGAAATAATGAACAAATAAACAAAGAGTGAAGAAAAGAAGGAAAAAAGAAAAAGAAGAAAAGAGAATAATGAAGAGAAGAAGAGGAAGGGAAGAAAGAAATATGGGGCAAAAAGGAAGCAAGGCCGTAAACGGGGTAGTATTAAGTACCGGGTGTGAAGGGGGGTTTGGAATGGCGAAATAAGATGAAAATTGAAGGAGGAGAGAAAGACGAACTTGAATCAGTTACGAGTATACACAGGGAGGCTGCCGGGGAGCTCTCAGGGTTTGTAAAAGGGGAAGAAGACAACTGAAACTAAGGGCTGTAGCACAAGTGGCAGGGGAAAAAATCGAGAGAAATTCACAACAAAAAATGAAAAGTGAAAAAAAATCATGTCCTATGTGGGGTTGTTAGGAGGAAACAGTAAAAGAATAAGGGGCAATCACAAGATGCTAAAAGGAGGAGATGACTAACCGCTATACGAGTGTAGAAAACAAAATCAATATTAGTGAACGATTAAAAGTGAAAGAGGGGAAAAAAAGGGTGGAAGGGAAATGGAATACAGAGTATTACAAAAACAGGAAGGGAGCGACCCTGGGGTAAGAACAAACATTGCAAGGTGAGATTATGACAAGAAGGAGGACGGGAGGTGGTGTAACGTGTGAAACAGATCTATAGTCAAAAGATAAGAAGAAGAAATACAGAAAGACTCACAAAAAAGACCTGGTAAAAATGGGTAGGGAATGGTGGAGTAGAGGGGGTGGAATGTTTAAAGCTATGAATAAAAAAGAGATAAAGAGATAGATAATGATGTAGTGAAAAAGGATTGAAGAAAATTAGAAAGGAGAGAAATAGTTGGAGAAAGTAAGGGTGGATGAACAAAGTAAAGGGAGAAGGGGTGGTGTATGGAGAAAGGTGGAAAAGAGGGAAATAAGTGGTTGAAAGAATTAATGTAGGTTGGTGTCAAGAATAAGTAGATTACCCAACAGGGGTGTCTTAAATAGAAACCATAACAAATAAAACAGCAAACAAAACTAAACGAGACAAAAATGTAAAGCCAAAAGCGAATCCAAAATGTAAATGTGGCTAAAAAAAGGCAAGAAAAGGAACAGTATAATAAGTGTATAGAGCAGAGTCGAACGGAGAGTTGGGCGACTAGAGTAACATCCTATTTTTCACGACAGCACCCCAGCATACGAACCTAAAAGAAAGTGGGCAAGTGAATTTATCATAAATCTATTGTTTCCTGAGGTCAGGGTATCACCTGACGGCCTCATTAACTGCGCGTGTTGTGGGAAAGGCTGTCTAGAAATCAAATGCACATTTAAGCACCGCAACAGCGCCATCCTGCAGGCTTGTGCAGATGACAGCACTTTCTGTCTCCAGGTAATTGATGGGAGGTTACACTTAAAAGTCACACACAAGTACTACAGTCAAGTTCAAACACAGATCTTTGTTACCGGATCAAACTTTTGTGATTTGTGGTATGGACAGCGAAAGACTGTGCTGTGGTTCAGGTCTTTCCGGACACACAATACTGGAGAACAGTTCTAAAGAAAGCACAGGGCTTCTTCCACAAGGTTTCACTACCTGAGCTTGTGTCTTGTTGCTACACTCGACAAGCCTCCACAAAGACACCTAATTCATCAGAGTGCAGCCTCTATCTATCTATCTATCTATCTATCTATCTATATCTATCTATCTATATCTATCAGTTGGACTTGAAGTTTACAGCACTGTTACATCTTACACCTGATGTATTTGCACTACAGTAGAACTGAACTTTTCAATTCTATTCTTTTATTAACTTACTGCCTTGCTTGTCTTTGATACTTTGCCTTGTTGTGTTAAGGATAGACTGACCATTTAAGCCTCTGGTGCTCTTTATTTGGGAGTCACACTTGTGATCTTCAGTCAAAAGTGACCGAGCACCTAAAATGTAACTTTTTTTTTTTTTTCGCCCCAGTAATCAATAGAATATATTTTGTTCAATAATATCTTTTTTATTTTGTATTGTGAGAATTTCAAGGCACTAATTAATATGTAATTGTTACAATCAAATTGAAAATAAAAAAATATATATTGAAATATATGCCTATTGAAAATAAAAAAATATATATATATTTTATATTGCTTTTCAATGAATGCAGTATTTCATGTTAAAATAGTATCCTTTTGAAGTGGATCAAAAAGTTAAAGTTGTCCTAAGACAAGAACGCATTCTGATTTTTTGGATGTCATTCCTTGAGAGCAATCGATTTGACAGTATTAATTCTTAGTTATGGTTTCATAACAGTGCTGGGGCACATATTAGTCAAAGCACAGCACAGAGTCACATCGTGTCCAGGAACGTCATGTCCTCATCTCTACATGGGAGTGCCATGTTGACCGGAACGATTCCATTCAGTATGGTGTACTTTGTGCGTACACATCCAATCACCCTCTCCACATGCACCCTGAGGTGAGCTATCCGGCATGTTTCCTCCACATCTTTTGCATCCAGCGGCTGCATCCTCTTGAGAAAGCAGGTGTTTTCACTTCTGCACACGAGTCCAACACTGTCTCTGACGTCAAACCACAATCTGCCAGCACCAAGTCCCCAGGTAACAGTTGATTAAGAAGGCCACTATTCTCCGTCAAATTAAAGATATAGATCCTCGTGGTGTAATGCCAATTAGATACTTTAGAGTGTGATGGTGTTTGTAGTGGGAAAATGTCTGTGCACTAGCTTTGAGATTTGATGCTCTTTCAATACGAATTTCAGAGCAGTCCACAATAACTGACACGATTGCCAAAAGCCTCGACAAACTGATGTGGCATGATGGGAAATTTTGTTTACTGTATACAATAAACATTGTGTAACTAGATGCTCTGGATGTCAGAGGTTTTGTTAATAAAGATTTGTTTTTTGTTTAATGCTGTGAGAAATGGGCAAAGGCTTCAAGAAATGTTTCGCAATTGTGAAAAAAACTAAAGAATGTGCGTTTACACGATTACAATTCATACTTATTTAAATACCTAGTAATCTGTTTTTTCGAAAACAAGTATTTATGCATACATTTTATTATTGGTTATTTTTGAGGTGTACCAGCTAGTATTAATACAACTTTCGATTGACAGTAAGTGTTGGACTGGAAATAATCTCGTTCAGTGTAATTTTGGTGGCTCTTAAAAGAGCCTTTGGGGTTTGATGTGGCTGATGCGGGTTTAGGCGCGCTCTCCGCGGATACGGCGGGCCAGCTGAATGTCTTTGGGCATGATGGTGACCCTCTTGGCGTGGATGGCGCACAGATTGGTGTCCTCAAACAGACCGACCAAATAAGCCTCGCTGGCCTCCTGCAGGGCCATGACAGCGGAGCTCTGGAAGCGCAGATCCGTCTTGAAGTCCTGAGCGATTTCTCGGACCAGCCGCTGGAAAGGCAGTTTGCGGATCAGCAGCTCGGTGGACTTCTGATAACGGCGGATCTCTCGGAGAGCCACGGTCCCGGGCCTGTAACGATGGGGCTTCTTGACGCCGCCGGTGGCCGGAGCGCTCTTACGGGCGGCTTTGGTAGCGAGCTGCTTCCTCGGGGCTTTGCCACCGGTGGATTTACGAGCGGTCTGCTTGGTTCTTGCCATTGCTACAGTGAACTTCTCTCTGTTTTCCTTGCGCTGGAAATGCTGCTTTGTGTTACACGCCTGCTTTTAAAGCATTGCGCGGCTATGAGCTCACAGTGTCTTGAGGGTGAGGAGGCTTGTGATTGGCTAATATGTGACGTATGCTTATGACTGCTAGCCAATGACTGAGCGCTCCATCTTTTCAAACAAGCAGAGGGTTTCCCGTTTACTACTTGCTTTGTTTTTCCTGTTTACTACTTTGCTCCATGTAACACACCCAGATGCTTTATACTCACATGCTGTTTTAATTTGTTATTAAATACTCACCTTATTCCTATCGGTTGTACATATCTCGGATTCAAACAAACAAAATCGCTTCATCTGTATAAAAGCACTGCAACCAAACAGAACACACTAGCCAAAAAAAAAAAAAAAAATCTCTATCAAACAATTAAGTTAATTATCATGCATTATAACCCTTCCTGCTATTGTTGTTTCTGCAAACGCTCATACGAATCAATCGTACATTTAACTTTTTTTGTTGTTTGTATTTTACATCAACCCTGCGTTTATGATGTTAAATATTTTCATTTTTCTTTTAAACCTTTATTTAACCATGCAAATCATTAAGAACAGGCTCTTATTTTCATTAATAGCCTGGCAGGAAGCTCCTCCTGAAAAACAACCATACATTACAATACACGTTTAGGTTGTAATGAAGCCCCTCATTTTTTTTAAAATAACCCCGACAAGGAGTTAGAAAATAAAGATATACCAGTGTATGTCTCTTGTATTAATTATGTTTACTTCAAAAGAGAATCTATTTATATGAGACATTCTAATAATTGCTTTACTAATCAGCTTATTTGCTGTATGACACAACAACATTGTTCAAGAACAACTAAAGAAAAGCGCTCTATATCGGATAACATGGTGGCTCTTAAAAGAGCCTTTGGTTTCAATGAAACAGAAGGAGCCCGCTTATTTGGATTTGGCGGGTTTCTCGGTCTTCTTGGGCAGCAACACAGCCTGGATGTTGGGCAGCACACCACCCTGAGCGATGGTCACTCCGCCCAGAAGTTTGTTCAACTCTTCGTCGTTGCGCACCGCCAGCTGCAGATGACGGGGGATGATGCGGGTCTTCTTGTTGTCCCGAGCGGCATTTCCAGCCAGACTCAGCGGTAAGATACGAGCACAGCGCCAGATAACCGAGCCCAGCACCGACTCGTCTCAGCGTAGTTGCCTTTGCGAGAGCCTGACCACGGCCGACGGGGAACTGCAGCCCTGCCCGGATGAGCGCGTTTTAGCCTTGGCTCTAGCTACCTCCGTTTTTGCCTCTTCCATCCTTCTTACTTTCGGTAATTATTCTTTCCAAACAACGCAAAGAGATGATGATTGAATATTTCGAGGTATGCCTTTAAGCGACATTCTAGTCGCCCATTGTGGTGACAGTTCTGATAAGATTTCAAGCCAATCACTAAACTTCCCTCCAACACACACCCCAAACCCCACCCCCTTTTGTGATCGGGTTATGCGTTAGACTTTAACAAAGAAGAAACAAAAAAGAAAGAAAAAAGAAAGAAAGAAAGAAAGAAAGAAAGAAAGAGAAAGAAGAAAGAACAATTAAAAAGGCATTCCTACTCATATTCTCGTAGTCTCAACATTTAAAATTCTAACGGCATGTTGGCACAAACACATCTAGTAGACATTTTTACTCGCCGGAGGTTGTCTAAAATGTCTCCTTGATGGTACGACTGAAATTGCAATGTAAGGATGAGAAGATTCCTCTAATAACAACCAATGCTCCCAATAACTGAGTGGCATTTGATATTTTATGTACTGGTTCATTCTACAGAAACGTCCACTTTTGGTAGGACAAATGTCTAAAATGTATTTCTTTTTCTAACATTTAAACTTGGACCACATTATTATATTACACTTTGACTTTATGAATACAGATAAATGACGGCTTAATGATTTTTTTTTTTTTTTTTTTTGCATTTATTGAAGATCGCATGTACCCGTTTTTTGTCACTGGTGTTATCTTACTTCTCTGGCATTTCTACACATTTTTATGAAACATTGTAACATGTTAATTTTTTCAGCACATGCAGTCAGAGTTACAGAAACTAAATGATAATGCAAAAAAAAAAAAAAAGGAGATTAGGTCTTTTTTATTTTAATCAGGTTAGTTAAAAGTGTGATTGAATGATGTTAATTCAATTTCGTAACAATGTATTTGCCTATAACAATGAAAATATTTAAAAAACAGTTATAAACAATTGATGATGCAATCCTTTACATCTTAATTCTTGAGTGGAGCAGAATTCATGGTTAAAATTATTATCATGTCACAAATGACACATTTTATTAATGTGACAGACAAAAAAACAGTAACACCAGTGACAAAATGAATCACCAGTGACGTATACATAAGACCAAAGATCCTTATTCTTCTTCAATATAATTAAGTAGATGAGACTAGATTTTTACATTTGGTATACAATCAAAGACTTATCATTGTCACTTAGTGAAAACAATCAGAAAAAGATCATAAACAACATTTTAAAACTGTCTGTAAAATATGCTGTCTGTAAAGTGGCTGCACTGAATTTAGCCAAATACCCTTAATTTAGCCATATCTACCCAAAGGAGGATTAATAATGAGAAAGAAAAGTTATAATCATGTAATCTCAGTGCTATTTATGCAAAAGAACTAAATGAATAGCTTTAAATTACGTTTATCTATAAACAGGTAACACCAGTGACAATTTCATAAAAAGTAACACCGTGACATTTTTCATGAAAAATGCATTTTACAAAATGGCTGCTGCAAGGTATCAAACCACATTTGTCAATCGATATATTCACTAAATCAAGTAATTAATCCATTTGTATTCTATTTTTTTTTATAATTCCCTAAACATAAAGTAGGTCACACCAGTGACTTCAACTAAAAGCTTCATATGAAATAATGATTTTCTAATTAAAATTTCTGATAACTGAAAAGAGATAGTGGACTTTCTATTGGCCTTTCTTCATTGATCTTCAGGAAATAGGAAAAAAGAAGTCAAGTGATTCAGTGTGATTTTTTCTTTCAAAAGAAGATTTTTTGTTAAAGGTAACACCAGTGACACAACACCAGGGGACAACTACATCATTATATATTTATATTATTATTATTTTTTTTAATGTCATTTACACAATATTTGATAGTTATGATACATTATTGTATTTGAATGGTAGAAAAACCTGTTTGTGAGCTCAAAATAAAGCACTTTCCCTCTGTCATGACTGCGGGGACGAGCACTTTTTGTGGTGCTTGGAATGATTAAAATTAATTAAAAACAAATAATGCCACATTGATGGCTCAAGAAGGTTTAATGTTCAAATAACATATTGTTTATATTAAAATTGCAAAAATTGCAATCTAAAGTGTTTTTCAAGTGTAATATTCTATAAAGTCTAGGGACAGAAAGTGGACGTTTCGTAGAATGGCCCTTCTGGATAATATTTGATATTTTTCATGAACTAGGAACTCATTATTAACAGGAGTGAGTAAAAAACACCAGTAAACCTCAATAAAAAACCCAGCAAACCTCAATAAAGTAAGGTTATTCATTTATTAAGGTTATTGAGATAAATAAATATTAGTAACCTCTGTCATAGTTTATGGCATTTCTAAGTACACAGCCAGCATGTGTAAAACATCGTCAGTCAAACTAAATTGGTGAAACAATATTTTAACACAAGTTTTACAAATAATTTACTTTGCTAAGATATAGGCCTTAAGCCTTTTCTGTGAAACTGGGGGTCAAATCGGTTGCAGCAGTGCCAGTCGCCCATTGGTTTACAGCCTGTTAAGACTTTAAACCAATCACTGAACTTCCCTCCAAAACCTTTTTTTTTTTCCTACGTCCACCTGGAAGGGTAAACGAGGCCCGCCATCATTATTTAAATAGATAAATAAAATAAAATGGTTTTGTATACCGAATTTCAACTTTTAAAACCAGTAAGTACATGAGGCAATTAAATGTTTTCACACATTATGCATTGTATGTTCCTTTGCTTTCGCATGTTAACAAATTTTAAGCTATAACAAAAATGTACTTCCATAACTATTTGTTGCATAACTAAAATTGTAGATCAAATCAGCAACATCTAAATTTTGCTCTTTATTCGGAGTTAGTGGGTGGCTCTTAAAAGAGCCGTTGAGAAGAAACAGTAAATACTTTATTTCTTTTTGGGCGCTGCCTTTTTAGGCTTGGCGGCTTTAGGCTTTGCCGCCTTAGGTTTAGCCGTCTTGGCCTTTTTGGGGCTCTTGGCTGCTTTCTTAGCGGCTGCTGGCTTCTTTGCCTTTTTGGGCTCTTCGTCGCCTTCTTAGCGGCTGTGGCGGCGGTTTCTGGCCTTCTTGGGCGATTTCTTGGCGGGGTCTTTGCCGCTGCGCTCTTGGGCTCTTTGGCAGCAGCGGGTTCTTGGCGGCGGGCTTCTTCGCTTTAGGAGCCGCTTTCTTGGCCGGCTTCTTCTTGGTCTCGGCTTTCTGCTTGTTGAGCTTGAATGAGCCCGAAGCGCCGGTCCCTTTGACCTGCACCAGGGTACCTTTAGTCACCAGACTCTTGATGGCGATCTTGACGCGGGAATTGTTCTTCTCCACGTCGTAGCCGCTGGCGGCGAGAGCTTTCTTCAGGGCGGCGAGGGACACGCCGCTCCTCTCCTTGGATGCGGACACAGCTTTGACGATGAGCTCACCGACGCCTGGACCTGCTTTCTTGGCTTTCGCAGCTGACTTCTTCTTGGGCGCTTTGGCCGGAGCGGCAGCAGCCGGGGCTGGAGCAGTTTCTGCCATCTCTCTCTCGGATCGGATCTACAGTCTTTCAAACGCTGTCTGGTTTCAGCAATGATCAGCGCTTGAGCGCCGCTGCGCTCTTAAATAACACATGAGAACCTTATAGACTCAACCCGCCCTGCTCGGTGTCTGTGCGCCTCCACGAGCCCCTCACGATTGTGTTTTCTTCTCTAACATTTGGGGCAAAACTGGAGCGGTAAAATAGTTTGTCGCAGTAAAAACAAAGTGAGCAGCGAGCAGAGGTTCTGAACTTTCACTGGAGACTAAAATACGTGAAGAGGAAATGTTTCGTTTGCCTCCGTCAGACCAAATCCAAGTCCATCATCAGCCACGGGGAAAAGCTGCGTGTAAATTTGATGAATAGTTTGAATGGAAAAGTTGATAAAAGCCTGAACGCGTCCACTGTGTGTTCAGAAAACAGTCTGAAAGCGACTTTAATGAAATCAGCATTAGTGAGGGGCGTGAGGAGGCTTTCATACAGCTGTTGTTTTGGGCAGCTTGAAGCACACGAACATCATCCGGAGGATCCGAGTCTGTTTGTGACTCTCCTGTCCGGCCCTCATCTTCGGCCAGCAGATCATCTCTCCATATAATAATAATAATAATAATAATAATAAATTACTAAATATGTAGCCTAGGTCTAATCAAGCAAGTATTAATGTTTTAACTTAAATACGTTTTCATTAGCTGATGTACACCATTACTAAATGAAAATGTAAATCGTCATATTTGTTTCTCCTTATTAAAATTCTCCTTAAAATACAACTTATTTGTATCACTGTTTCATATTTCCCTCCTTGTTCTAGCTTGTACTTTTATGGACAATGTTTGAAACTTTGTATTGCAACGCAAGCATTTCTATGTCATTGAGATTGTATTCCGATAAAATAAATGAATAAATGTAAACAATTCTACTCACTTTCAGCTGTTAAAACATTTTGAATTTCAAATTCAAAAGCAATTCAAAATACTTTTTTTGAGTCTCAGTGTTTTAGAAGTTCACAACTTATTCCTAAAATGTGTTTCTTTGATCTGAAATCATCAGGGGTTACCATGATTTTCTGACCCAGGACAATATCTTTCTTACTTTTGTTCTTGTGAAAAGAAATGGGTCTCTCATGACATGCAGTAATTATACATTTTCCTTACGGTCCACTATATTAGGGAGGATATTTTTGAGTAGTGAGGATATTTTGTGCCTCACACGTAATACCAAACATACTCCATCTCTCTTTTACCCTGAACAAAACTGAGAAAACTTCTCGGCCTAAAACAACACACTTTGGACATTGCTGAACTTAAATAGATATAACTTTGCTCTTGAAACTTATTGAACAATGATAGTTATTTTATTCATAAACTAACAGTATCAGGGTTTTCACCTTTGTTTGGCTGGTTAGTGAGATTTTAAGGGACAAGAGGTTTTAATAATCCAATAATTCAGTGCTCCGTTCCTGTTTTCCTGAGAAACCCTGGATGAACTAGAACAACCAATCATTCAGTAAATGTGCCACAGAGAATGATGGGAAGATGTTTAGTGGATTATGCTAGCAAAAGCAAAGACCGTTTTGGGAAAACTGTGTCTTAAATTAATTTTCCACATGTGGGCAGTCATGAGACGCCCCATTGGTCTGTGCTTCACCCGCTTGGCGCTGTCTAGCGCAGCTTCACCACACAGATTTAACTGCGCACAGCTAAATAAAACAGAGGCTGGGTGCAGATTAATATTTAATATTTATGATATAAAAATTTCTGTGAAATGCGTTAAGTTGCACGTAAGAAATCTAGGACCTGCCCTGTACAGTTTAAGATGCGGTACTGCTATAGCAGCAGAGCCAGAGGACTATTATTTTGTTAAACAGACCTGAGCAATGACTGATGACGTCACAGGCTCAGATTTGCTTGACCAGTCGCAGAAAGGGGCGTCTCATGCCCGCCCACATGTGGAAAACTAAATTTGAAGATACCCATGAACCAAAAAACGAAAAATCAAGCTGAATTCTGGGATTGAAAATGAATAATCAGCTTGAATATTCAATCTCTACTTGTGGGCAGGAATGAAACGCCTCTTTCCGCTGATTGGTCAACCAGACATCAAACCATGTCATCATTAGTTGTTCATCTGTTCCGCTCAACAGAATAAAAGTCCCTCGCTCTACATCTGTACGGATTCTTAACACATTTATTGCAACTACATTTCATCTCTTTCTCATAAAAATTAATTTACTTTGCAGCTGCACACTACCCCTAGCCTACTTTTGTTTTAGACAACATCCTGAGTTTTGGACATGGGATGAATTTGAAATAAGGAATCAGGAATCAGGGTATCTTCCATTCATTTGTTGTTTGTTTTAACATTGAAATACTGTCAGCACTCAGAACATCTCAAACGGCCGTGGTCTGAGTGGCTCTTGAGTCTGCGCAGTCACAGCAGACATGACCGCAGGACAGCAGGTGAGGATCGCGGTACAGATCCAGACACACTGGACACATCCCCAGATATCAAAGTTATGTTTCCAAACGTTCTGTTTTGGTTGTGGGAACGGTGATTTGAATTGTTCTAAAAACGTGGAAATTCCAGTTTGCTTAACATTGCTGGAACGTTTTCTTAAGGTTAGCATAACGTTCTTACAATGTTCTTTTGACCTTCATTTTATTAATAATACAACATTCTAGGAATGTTGATTTGTAATGTTCCAAGAACGGTAAAATGTTCACATTCTTTAACCCTTAAACATGCAAGAAAGGAAAATGATCAGCAAAAAATAATTTCATGTCATTTTTTATATCATCTGGATTTAAAACATATCCAAAGGTATTTTTGAAATATTTGATGTACTTTGGATTTTATGAGCTGTATCTTCTGAGACATGGGTATAAAATAAGGATTATCCACAGTGTTGACAATGAATGGTGTCTCAATGTAAACTGGGCTCCCTGTACTGGTCAATAATAAATAAATGTGCCAATGTTAATATTTAGTTGTAAAACTGAAATTATGATGTTTAGTTGACTACATCTTTGCAATTTTAACTAGATATTTTCTTGCAGAGTTTCACACAGCTCATTTTATGGTAGAACAGGGGTGTCCAACCCTGCGGCTGGAGGGCTACTGTCCTGCAGAGTTTAACTCCAACCCTGATCAAACACACCATTTTAGTTGATAGATGTTTCAGTTATTTAGGTATGTTTGTAAGACTGTCCAGTTGGTTTGTTTGTGTGTGTCTAGTGCAAATGTGTGGGTGTATGTATGCATGTCCAGTTGGGCTGTTTGTTAATTGCTTGGCTCAAGAGTAATAATCGACTTTAAAGGGTTAGTTTACCTAAAAAAAATAAATAAATAAAAAAATAAAAAAATCAGTGTCTATCTTCTGTATGATTTCACATGAGTCTCTTCAGACCTTACTGTACAAGAATTATGAGCTTCAAGAACTTCTGATTGAGGCTGTGTGTGTCCTCCTAATTGAACTATTTTGCATAAATTGAACACAGAAATTAAAAAAAAAAAAAAAAAAAAAAGTATAAATATCAAAAACAAATAACAGTTTTTTTCTTAGTCTTATTAAAGTCAAACAATAAGTGCAACTTTAATCAAGGTACTCTCTCAATATACAAAATGCGAACAGAGACCAGAGCTAAGGGGTGGTTACAACAGCCTAAGATAGGTTTGATATTGGGAGACATGCTATTGTATGTATTTTGCTATTGTATGTATTTTGCATGCATCAGGGAGCTTGTGTTTTACTTTCGCTTTGAAATTCAAAAGCGGTGGTGCTGAGCGTGCTCTACAAGATGAGACATTTATCAGACGCTTAGACACTCAGACACTCAGTTGGGCAATACTGTGATCAGTGATCTTGCCTTACTCTCGTCACATGATCAGAGAACTGTGATTCCTGCTGCACTGTGTGCGACTCTGCAGCTTGTGCTGGATGAGCAGAGCAGATGTTTACAATAGTTTACAATTGAAGCAACTCCAATAGAAATCTTGTTACACCCCTAGTGCAGGAACATTATTCTAACCATAAAATAACATTTAACATTAAAGAATGTGAACATTTTACCGTTCTTGGACCGTTACAAATCAACATTCCTAGAATGTTGTATTATTAATAAAATGAAGGTCAAAGAACATTGCAGGAACGTTATGCTAACCTTAAGATAACGTTCCAGCAATGTTAAACAAACTGGACATTTCCACGTTTTAGAACATTTCAAATCACCGTTCCCACAACCAAAACACATGTTTGGAAACATAACTTTGTTACCTGGGGATGTGTCCATGTGTCTGGATCTGTACCGCGATCCTCACCTGCTGCCATAAGTTATTACTACATATGAACTTCTTTATATTTTTTTTTTTATTATTATTTTATTTTTATGAATTTTCTTGTGGATGAGATGGAGCAGATAGTAAAAGACAAACCATCAAGTGTCCAGCATGCATGCGGTCTTTCAGTTTGGTTAAACCGTTCTCATGTGTGCTGGACACTTGATTTTCTTTCTCTATCTGCTGCATCTCATCCATGAACAACCTCTTTAACTCTTGTGCGGCGATCAAAACCCTTTGCCTAATTTGGTGTTTGGGTCAAAAATGATGACCTTTTTAAAATTGTTTGCAACTCTCTCAGTTCACTTTATTATCTCCAAATATTGGATTCAATCTTTTTTTAAGCTCATTTTCTTTCGATTAGCACAGGTTTTGTATTTCTTTTTGGATCTGGTTGATTGCAGGCCTCATTACTCTGAACTCATGCACCTCAATTTTTGACTGAAAAAAAAAAAAAAAAAAAAACATTTAAGGGTAATTTTGGCAAAATTTAATTAAATTTTAATATATTCTTTAAAATTTTTCACACTAGTGTGCTTTAATGTGTAACTTGTTTTGAAATTATTTTATTTGGTACAAAATGGCACAAAGTCACACTTGTGGTGTTGCAGGTCAAAAATGACCGCCTACATAAAATTGCTCATAAACCTCTCAATATGCCATATTGTCACCAATATTTGACAACTTGATTTCTTTCATTAAGCATCATAATAGCTGCTCCAGTACAGTGACAGCGGTGTAATATTCAGTTCTCATTATTGTCCTTCATTCTTAAATGCTTCAGTCACCATCATTTGACAGATCACTTGAAAGATACTTTTTTAATAAAAATTTTCAGACAGCTGCAGGGCATTAGTCCATAATAAGCTGACAATGAAAAATCTAATGATTGAAAGATTTTTCAGACTTTATTGTAAAAACACCCTCCTGGCAAGAGAATTTCACTAAAATAATTACTATTACTATGAATCAGAAGTCAACTTAACTAGGCCAAAATGCTCCTGCCTACAGTAATGAACCTTATAATCACATGCTTTGTAAATGCATATAGTAAACTTGATCCCCATTAAGATGCAGATTTCTCATGATGGAGCAACAAGTAACTAATGAGATCAAGTATTGAAGTGTTTTAACAGCAATAAAAGTACAAGATTTGTAATGTACGAACATTTGAAAACTAAAATTGAGATTTCATCTGTGTATTTAAATTAATAGTTTATCCAAAACTGAAAACCTTTTTATCCACATCATTCCCTACCCAGTTTACCTGGATTTAATTTTTCCCGGAAAAAAAAAAAAAAAAAAAAAAAAATTACTGTCGCTGAATAACGACTAGAGTTATAACTTTGTATTAGACTAAAATTTCATAAGACACTTTAGAAAATCCACTTATTTCAAACTCATTTTTCTCAAAAAAATATACATTTCTACAAACAAACTCTTTAAAGAGAAAATGGGTGGCTCTTAAAAGAGCCTTTGGGTCGCTGAGAGTCTCGGTTGAATCTCTACTTGGAACTGGTGTACTTGGTGACGGCCTTGGTGCCCTCGGACACGGCGTGTTTGGCCAGCTCTCCGGGCAGCAGCAGACGCACGGCGGTCTGGATCTCTCTAGAAGTGATGGTGGAGCGCTTGTTGTAGTGAGCGAGACGAGACGACTCACCGGCGATGCGCTCGAAGATGTCGTTGACGAAAGAGTTCATGATGCCCATCGCCTTGGAAGAGATGCCGGTGTCAGGATGAACCTGCTTCAGGACTTTGTAGACGTAGATAGCGTAGCTCTCCTTCCTGGACCTCTTACGCTTCTTTCCTCCCTTACCAGCGGTCTTCGTGACGGCCTTCTTGGAACCCTTCTTAGGCGCGGACTTTGCTGGTTCAGGCATGATGCTTCTTGAACACAAACTTCTCAAAGCAATGAGAGGTTAGAAGGGACACAGAGATATTTATTCACCGCCCTATGCTAATTTTCAAAGAGATACAGGAACTATCTGATTGCCTCTTTTAATAGGCCAAACCCATAAACTCGTATTTCATTGGACAACTCAAAGCATCACGAGCGGAATGAGGGCCAATCACATTCGCCGCCGCCAACCGCTCAATGTTTGAACTACACCCTGACTGTTTCCTTTGTTTCGTTTCCCGCTATTTTTATGATTAGTTTGAGAAAATAAGCAATTCTAGACAAATATTGTGAAACATCGTGTGATTTTAAAAGCCCTTTAGACCCATTGAGGGAGTGCTGGAGGAAAGAGACCATTATCAGTCAGACATCCTTTAAAAGCAGTTTTTCCTCGGGACTTCATTGATTCATGAAACTGTTGAAACTACACGAATAATAAATACAAGCCCATTTGTGTAAAAAAACCCACCAGTTTCGTTAATGTTTTCTGCATTTTCATCTCTTGATAACTTTGGTCCCATTCTGGTGTAATTTAAAGTTAAATGGTTAAATAGTGTAATATACAACAAAAGGTCTTTGTGCGCCACTTATATTCTGGGTATCATCATTAAAGAGAACTAAAAGAAAAGATGCTGCTAGTCTCGATACTTTCCTGTGAAACGTTGTTTGTAAACTATTAACATTTTCTCTGAATCAAAGAAACAAATCATTTTATCAACTACATTTCTATGACTCTTTATGTGAGTGAGTGGGTGGCTCTTAAAAGAGCCGTTGGGTTGGTGTAGTTGTTCCTGGTTTCAGAAGTTTATCCTCCGAAGCCGTACAGAGTGCGTCCCTGTCGCTTCAGCGCGTACACAACATCCATGGCGGTCACGGTCTTTCTCTTGGCGTGCTCGGTGTAGGTGACGGCATCGCGGATGACGTTCTCCAGAAACACCTTCAACACTCCGCGGGTCTCCTCGTAGATCAGACCGGAGATGCGCTTGACACCGCCACGGCGAGCGAGACGACGGATGGCGGGTTTGGTGATTCCCTGGATGTTATCGCGCAGAACTTTACGGTGACGCTTGGCGCCTCCTTTTCCGAGTCCTTTACCGCCTTTGCCTCTTCCAGACATGTTTAACACAACTCTATCAGACGATGATAAAGAACGGTAGACGAGTGTTAGTAGGAGGTTTTTTATATTTGCTTACAGGACCTGAGAGAAACCAGTACCGCGTCACAAGGTTCAACACGCCCCTCTCCTCAATATAGTTCGAGCTCAAAACACTGTGATTTAACCCTAACACTGATCTGACGAGGCCTGTCCTTTAATATTAAAAATCAAGTTTTATAAGATTCATTGGTAACACTTTATTTTAGGGTCTTTTAACTAGTTTCTTATTATCGTGTATATTACTAGAATATTGGCTATTTGTTAGTACTTATTAAGCACATATTAATGTCTTATTCTGCATTCTTAATCCTAAATTTAACAACTACCTTACTGACTATTAATAAGCAGTAAATTAGGAGTTTATTGAGGAAAAAGGTATGCTAAAGTGTTACTGAATCATTTGACAAAGAGAATATTATAACATTGTCATATCATATACAGAGATACTGAATGACAATGAAATGTGACAGTTTAGTATATTAGACAGTTCAGATATATGTGCAGAATATAAATGATTTCAGGCCTCTGGGATTTAAACTGTAGGTCTCTTAGCTGAATCTGCACCTGCATAAACATTAATCTCTTCTCTGGCCTTCATCCTGTGCTAAAAGTTTCAAACAGACCATGCGCCAGGTGAAAAAAATACTATAGAAATGTATAGTAAATACTATAGTGTTTTTGAATGTATACTGTATATTATAGTATTCACAACACTATGTTAATGAATGCTACAGCATACTGTAATATTAACTGTAGTGAACTGATAAACTGTTATAAATACTGTAGTATACTTTAGTTTTTACTACAGTAAACTGTAGTATTGTAGTATAATATACCATATAGTTGTAGAAAACTTAGTAAAGTATTGGGTAAAGTAACTTGTTTATATTACTATACAGGTGCTGATCATATAATTAGAATATCTTAAAAAAGTTGATTTATTTCACTAATTCCATTCAAAAAGTGAAACTTGTATATTATATTCATTCATTACACACAGACTGATATATTTCAAATGTTTATTTATTTTTAATTTTGATGATTATAACTGACAACTAAGGAAAATCCCAAATTCAGTATCTCAGAAAATTAGAATATTGTGAAAAGGTTCAATATTGAAGCTAATTCAATATTGAATCAGCTAATTAACTCAAAACACCTGCAAAGGCCTTTAAATGGTCTCTCAGTCTAGTTCTGTAGGCTACACAATCATGGGGAAGACTGCTGACTTGACAGTTGTCCAAAAGATGACCATTGACACCTTGCACAAGGAGGGCAAGACACAAAAGGTCATTGCAAAAGAGGCTGGCTGTTCACAGAGCTCTGTGTCCAAGCACATTAATAGAGAGGAAGGGAAGGAAAGATGTGGTAGAAAAAAGTGTACAAGCAATAGGGATAAACCGCACCCTGGAGAGGATTGTGAAACAAAACCCATTCAAAAATGTGGGGGAGATTCACAAAGAGTGGACTGCAGCTGGAGTCAGTGCTTCAAGAACCACTACGCACAGACGTATGCAAGACATGGGTTTCAGCTGTCGCATTCCTTGTGTCAAGCCACTCTTGAACAAACAGACAGCGTCAGAAGCGTCTTGCCTGGGCTAAAGACAAAAATGACTGGACTGCTGCTGAGTGGTCCAAAGTTATTCTCTGATGAAAGTAAATTTTGCATTTCCTTTGGGAATCAGGGTCCCAGAGTCTGGAGGAAGAGAAGAGAGGCACATAATCCACGTTGCTTGAGGTCCAGTGTAAAGTTTCCACAGTCAGTGATGGTTTGGGGTGCCATGTCATCTGCTGGTGTTGGTCCACTGTGTTTTCTGAGGTCCAAGGTCAACGCAGTCGTATACCAGGAAGTTTTAGAGCGCTTCATGCTTCCTGCTGCTGACCAACTTTATGGAGATGCAGATTTCATTTCCAACAGGACTTGGCACCTGCACACAGTGCCAAAGCTACCAGTACCTGGTTTAAGGACCATGGTATCCCTGTTCTTAATTGGCCAGCAAACTCGCCTGACCTTAACCCATAGAAAATCTATGGGGTATTGTGAAGAGGAAGATGTGATATGCCAGACCCAACAATGCAGAAGAGCTGAAGGCCACTATCAGAGCAACCTGGGCTCTCATAACACCTGAGCAGTGCCACAGACTGATCGACTCTATGCCACGCCGCATTGCTGCAGTAATTCAGGCAAAAGGAGCCCCAACTAAGTATTGAGTGCTGTACATGCTCATATTGTTTATGTTCATACTTTTCAGTTGGCCAAGATTTCTAAAAATCCTTTCTTGTATTGGTCTTAAGTAATATTCTAATTTTCTGAGATACTGAATTTGTGATTCCTTAGTTGTCAGTTATAATCATCAAAATTAAAAGAAATAAACATTTGAAATATTTCAGTCTGTGTGTAATGAATGAATATAATATACAAGTTTCACTTTTTGAATGGAATTAGTGAAATAAATCAATTTTTTGATGATATTCTAATTATATGACCAGCACCTGTAGTTGTTATATTATCACAGCAACTATAGAATTGCCACAACAAATTAATTCAAGTACTTTACTATAGTATGGTTCAAAAACACTATTTACTATAAATTACTATAGTTTTTTTTTTTTTTTTTTTTCCAGGTAGAACATTTGATAAAAATTGGATGAGCTCAAAAAAGATGTGATCAAACCAACTGTGGGAAATATAAGGCAGCTCAGAGTGCACAGGTGCATTGAATGATGATACGAGCAATGGATGGAAACAATCTGAGAGGGAGAGGAGGAAGAGGATAGAGAGAGGAAGAGTAAGAAGAGGAAGAGGATAGAGAGAGGAAGAGGATGTGTGAAAAGAGGAAGGATAGAGACGAGGAAGAGTATGTGGAGAGGAGGAAGGGACAGAGACGAGGAAGAGTATGTGTGAGAGGAGGAAGAGGATAGAGACGAGGAAGAGTATGTGTGAGGAGGAAGAGGATAGAGACGAGGAAGAGTATGTGTGAAAAGAGGAAGAGGATGTGAGACGAGGAAGAGTATGTGTGAGAGGAGGAAGAGGATAGAGACGAGAAGAGTATGTGTGAGGGAGGAGGAGGATAGAGACGAAGAGTATATGTGAGAGGAGAAGAGGATGAAGGATGAGGAAGAGTATGTGTGAGAAGAGGAAGAGGATAGAGATGAGGAAGAGTATGTGTCAGAGGAGGAAGAGGATAGAGACGAGGAAGAGGATGGTGTGGAGAGTGTTAAGGCTGGATCTGCACAGGACAAAGTTCTCTGGCTGAACCCAACACAGATGTGATGCTGAGGCAGAATGAATTTTGCAGTTGCACAGCAGTATTTTTACAGTATGCAAATGCTGAATATACAGACATTCAATACTATACTAAACTTGGAGTGCATATGGTGTACAATATATTCAACCTAGTTAATATACTTTTACATAATTACAAATGTTGTTTACTGTATACCAATAAACATTGTTTAACTAGATGCTCTGGATGTCTGGGGTTTTGTTAATGAAGATTTATTTTTTTGTTTAATGCTGTGAGAAAATGGGCAAAGGTTTCAAGAAATGTCTTCGCAATTGTGAAAAACTGTAAAGACTGTTTACACTATTAGTTACAATTTGTACAAAATGTATTCTTTTAAATTAATTGTACACTGCATTTCTCAGACATTAAAAACACAATATACATAATATTTATGCAAAACTGTTATTAAATAACTAGTTTTTGAGGTGTACCAACTAGTGTTAATACAACTTTCGATTAACAGTAAGCGAACTGGAAATAATCTCGTTCAGTGTAATTTTGGTGGCTCTTAAAAGAGCCTTTGGGGTTTGATGTGGCTGATGCGGGTTTAGGCGCGCTCTCCGCGGATACGGCGGGCCAGCTGAATGTCTTTGGGCATGATGGTGACCCTCTTGGCGTGAATGGCGCACAGATTGGTGTCCTCAAACAGACCGACCAAATAAGCCTCGCTGGCCTCCTGCAGGGCCATGACAGCGGAGCTCTGGAAGCGCAGATCCGTCTTGAAGTCCTGAGCGATTTCTCGGACCAGCCGCTGGAAGGGCAGTTTGCGGATCAGCAACTCGGTGGACTTCTGATAACGGCGGATCTCTCGGAGAGCCACGGTCCCGGGCCTGTAACGATGGGGCTTCTTGACGCCGCCGGTGGCCGGAGCGCTCTTACGGGCGGCTTTGGTAGCGAGCTGCTTCCTCGGAGCTTTGCCACCGGTGGATTTACGAGCGGTCTGCTTGGTTCTTGCCATTACTGTAGTGAACTTCTCTCTGTCCTGCTTACGCTGGAAATGCTGCTTTGTGTTACACGCCTGCTTTTAAGGCATTGCGAGGCCATGAGCTCATAGTGTCGGGAGGGTGCGGAGGCTTGTGATTGGCTAATCTGTGACGTGTGCTTATGACTGCTAGCCAATGACTGTGCGTTTCCTCTTTTTCAAACGACTAGAGGGTTTCCCGCTCAATGTGCTTTGATCGGTTGACTCAGATGACACCTCCATGGGCTTTATACTCACATTGTATTTATTTAATTTATTTATTTATTCTGAAATACTATTTACTCCTTAATTCCCAGTGGTTGTGCAGTTTTTGGATTGGAACAAAATCACATTATAGTCTGTATAAAAGCAGTATAAAGTCTAAAATATATAAAGCAGCGTGCGGCCGTGGTAATAAAAAACAAAACACTCAGAGTAACAGTGACCTATTTCTGTTACGTTGACGCCGATATGTGTATTGGTTTTTATTTAAGGTAATTATCAAAATATTCAATACATCATCAAAGCAGACAAATAACTATTTTATAGGGGAGATGGGTCAGTTAGTGATCCTACACGCCTCCTAAAGAACGAGCTCTACAGACACATCAGGGGATCTTCATGTGCTTATAAGAATGCACACCTCGTACATTTTACTGGATTAATGGGCCTTATTTTTTCCTCTTCTCAACCGAAAGAGTTTATGATTATTTTAAATATTAACAAAAAAACGCTCTTCATCAGATAAAATGGGTGGCTCTTAAAAGAGCCTTTGGGTCAGTAAAACAATCTCTAATAGCTTTACTTAGATTTGGCAGGTTTCTCGGTCTTCTTGGGCAGCAGCACAGCCTGGATGTTGGGCAGCACACCGCCCTGAGCGATGGTCACTCCGCCCAGAAGTTTGTTCAACTCTTCGTCGTTGCGCACCGCCAGCTGCAGATGACGGGGGATGATGCGGGTCTTCTTGTTGTCCCGAGCGGCATTTCCAGCCAACTCCAGGATCTCAGCGGTAAGATACTCGAGCACAGCCGCCAGATAGACAGGAGCACCAGCACCGACGCGCTCGGCGTAGTTGCCTTTGCGGAGAAGCCTGTGAACACGGCCGACGGGGAACTGCAGTCCTGCCCTGGATGAGCGAGTCTTAGCCTTGGCTCTTGCTTTGCCTCCGGTTTTGCCTCTGCCACTCATTTTTAATTCAGTTACTGTAACTTTCGCAGACAGAAAGAACAGAATGAGATTTCTGGTTTCCACATACTGTCTTTAAACTGCAGTGCCAGTCGCTCATTGGTTTAGAGTCTGTAAAGATTCAAACCAATCACTGAATTTCCCTCCAAAGCCCAACCCCCTTTCTGCCAAAATAATTAAGTATGCACACATATTTCTGATCATGAAACCATATATATATATATATATATATATATATATATATATATATTATATTTTTTTTTTAAATAAAACAATTTAAATAAATATATTTAACCATTTAAATATATATTGTCGCAATTTTCCAGTGTTGTGTGCAAATATTATCTGTACTTTGTTCTACAACATAACATTTGGACTGTATCAGCATCTTAGAAAAATGGTTTGAGTTTATTTTCAGAACTGGATGGCTTGTCTGTTCTGAATGCAGCCTAAAAGATAATCATATCTTGACTTTTTACTTTAAACGCTGTAATACACACGAGTTTTGCTCTTTATTCAGAGTTAGTGGGTGGCTCTTAAAAGAGCCGTTGAGGAGAAACAGTAAAGACTTTATTTCTTTTTAGGCGCTGCCTTTTTAGGCTTGGCGGCTTTAGGCTTTGCCGCCTTAGGTTTAGCCGCTTTGGCCTTTTTGGGGCTCTTGGCTGCTTTCTTAGCGGCTGCTGGCTTCTTTGCCTTTTTGGGGCTCTTCGTCGCCTTCTTAGCGGCTGTGGCGGCGGGTTTCTTGGCCTTCTTGGGCGATTTCTTGGCGGCGGGCTTCTTTGCCGCTGCGCTCTTGGGCTTCTTGGCAGCAGCGGGTTTCTTGGCCACGGGTTTCTTCGCTTTAGGAGCCGCTTTCTTGGCCGGCTTCTTCTTGGTCTCGGCTTTCTGCTTGTTGAGCTTGAATGAGCCCGAAGCGCCGGTCCCTTTGACCTGCACCAGGGTACCTTTAGTCACCAGGCTCTTGATGGCGATCTTGACGCGGGAATTGTTCTTCTCCACGTCGTAGCCGCTGGCGGCGAGAGCTTTCTTCAGGGCGGCGAGGGACACGCCGCTCCTCTCCTTGGATGCGGACACAGCTTTGACGATGAGCTCACCGACACCTGGACCTGCTTTCTTGGCTTTCGCAGCTGTCTTCTTCTTGGGTGCTTTGGCCGGGGCGGCAGCAGCCGGGGCTGGAGCGGTTTCTGCCATCTCTCTCTCGGATCGGATCTACAGTCTTTCAAACGCTGTCTGGTTTCAGCAATGATCAGCGCTCGATCGCCGCTGCGCTCTTAAATAACACATGAGAACCTTATAGACTCAACCTGCCCTGCTCGGTGTCTCTGCGCCTCCACGAGCCCCTCACGATTGTGTTTTCTTCTCTTACATTTGGGACAAAACTGAAGCGGTAAAATAGTTTGTCACAGTAAAAACAAAGTGAGCACCGAGCAGAGGTTCTGAACTTTCACTGGAGACTAAAACACGCGAAGAGGAAATGTTTTCTTTTGTCTCCGTCAGACCAAATCCAAGTCGAGCTTCAGCCACGGGGAAAAGCCGCGTGTAAATTTGATGGACAGTTTTAATGGAAAAGTTGATAAAAGCCTGAACGCGTCCGCTGTGTGTTCAGAAAACAGTCTGAAAGCGACTTTAATGAAATCAGCATTAGTGAGGGGCGTGAGGAGGCTTTCATACAGCTGTTGTTTTGGGCAGCTTGAAGCACACGAACATCATCCGGAGGATCCGTGTCTGTTTGTGACTCTCCTGTCTGGCCCTCATCTTCGGCCAGCAGATCTGTCCTTATAATAAAATGGGACATTCAGCCAGAAACGTACACTATCTGTCCTTGAAGTGTTACAGTGACTAAAAAGTATTTCATCCAAAAAAATGTCTAAAACTGACTGATGGTAAATGAATATGTAATTTTAGGTTCTCAGATATTTGTTTTTCTTTATTAAAAAGACTTTTAAAAATTACAAATCTTGTTTTTGTCATTGTCCTCAGCCAAATTGGCGCTACAGCTTTCATAATTTTGTGATAAAAACTCTTATTTAGAAAAACAAAAAAACAAAAAAAAAAACCTCCATCAATAACAAATAACAAGTTTAAGCTGTTATCATTGACATCAATTGAGTGAGTTCTATCATTGAAATTTGTATGTTTTTTTTTTGTTTTTTTTTTTGAGGAGGAGGAGGAGGAGGACGAGCTAAAGGGTGAGGCCCCATCATGGTAAAACATGAAAAAAAAAAAAAAAAAAAAAACTGAAATTCCTTGCTTGCATGTTAACAGTTTTTATGCTAGCAGCCTGAG
The DNA here is from genome assembly GCA_028476615.1 of Culter alburnus. Classification (NCBI taxonomy): domain Eukaryota; kingdom Metazoa; phylum Chordata; class Actinopteri; order Cypriniformes; family Xenocyprididae; genus Culter; species Culter alburnus. The sequence continues at coordinate 24,346 of JAOTNS010001769.1, forward strand.
TAATGGCAGTTTAAAATGGCCGACCGTCAGGCCCCGTCACATCAGTCCTGTCACATTCCTGTGACACGGCCTGACAAATGCATGGCATTGTTCTTTTTTTATTACCTTTATTGCATATAATGTATTTAATGCATGCCATAGCAAAATATTATTTGAATAAATAGACATTACACTCTAAATTTGAAGGTTTTTATGCTAATCTACACATTTTTTTTTTTTTTGCCCCTCTTTTACCTAGGCATGTGTGGCACTGCTTTTGAGGTTGCACTTTGTATATTAATATTAATAAATATTAATGAAATTTCACTTTGTATTGCAGCTTAGTAATAGCAGTGATACCATATCTACATTAATACCTAGGAAATTACATGCAATTTTGTTATGTCCATGTAATTTTCTAATAATGTAGATATTACCGTAGTATTACCCTGTTATTACCGTAATATGATGTGGCACCACAGTTACTTTACATTGTGCTATTCAGTTAAATGTCTATCTACATTTGCTGTATCATAGTAAAATGTACTTTATATTATTAAGTTATATTTTCATAGAACGACACAGTAACTGAATAGAGTAGTGTAACCTTTAAATGACTTAAATGGTTGTGTGACAGTATGTGTGGTGTGTTTTGCAGGTAAAAGAGGGAGGGGCGAAAGCGATCTAAGAAAGAGAAGTTCCAGGACAAAGTGAAAGAGCTACAAGAGGCCTTTAGTCGTACCATTGCAATTCTGTCTGTGTTTGTGCCATTCTAGTTGTTTATTGTTATTGTATCTGGCCATGTGATTGATAAATTCAATTTTAATGAACTTTTAAATGAATTGTTAAATGAAATATGTTTTCATATTGAAATAAAATGAAATTAGTTTAATTAAAATGATGTTTGGATCAGTTGTCAACAAAATCCATTATGTCAGTCCTGTCACGCCACAGTCAGTCCTGTCACAGAGGAAATTATGATATAAAAATGTAGTATTTGAGGAAATATTGATGAATTAATCTCTTTAACTGTGTAGACTCCTATGTAAAGGTAGTTCTTTCAAAAATATATAAATGCCTGATGGGTATTCTGTGATTTTGTGTACTACAGTTGACCGAATAGGTGCTTCTATTTCTTATAGAAATTACAAAACCATGTTAGATACAATCAGGGACATGTGACCAAAAAGAAAATGCTATTTGTATCAAAGAAATTCATTAGGAAACCATTTTAACATTTACAAATTTGTCTGTGACGGGGCCTGACATTTTAGGGGTGAAATGCGTATAAAAATGTATTTTATTCAATCATAAAACATGCTGAGATGGCATGATATGTGTTTCTCATAGTTTAACATGTCCTCTATATCAGTGGTTCTCAAACCTGTCCTGGGGACACTTAAATAAAATAAATATGTAGCGTAAGTCTGATCACGCAAGTATTAATGTTTTAACTTAAATACGTTTTCATTAGCTGATGTACACCATATTACTAAATGAAAATGTAAATCGTCATATTTGTTTCTCCTTATTAAAATTCTCCTTTAAATACAACTTATTTGTATCACTGTTTCATATTTCCCTCCTTGTTCTAGCTTGTACTTTACTGCACAATGTTTGAATTTCTGTCATTGCCTACATAAGACTGTATTATGATAAAATCACCTGAAAAAATGAATAAATGTAAACAAATACATTGGTTTAACCACTATTAAATGAAGAGCTGATAATAAATACAATCACGTTAAAACATTTTGAATTTCAACATTCAAAAGCAATTCAAAATCTTTTTTTTTTCTTTTTTTTTCCAGTTGTTTAGAAGTTTACAACTTATTCCTAAAATGTGTTTCTTTGATCTGAAATCATCAGGGGTTACCATGATTTTCTGACCCAGGACAATATTTGTCTTTTGTTCTTGTGAAAAGAAATGTGGCTCTCATGACATGCAGTAATTATATATTTTCCTTACGGTCCACTATATTAGGGAGGATATTTTTGAGCAGTGAGGATATTTTGTGCCTCACACGTAATACCAAACATACACCATCTCTCTTTTACCCTGAACCAAAACTGAGAAAACTTCTCGGCCTAAAACAACACACTTTGGACATTGCTGAACTTAAATAGATATAACTTTGCTCTTGAAACTTATTGAACAATGATTCAATTTATTCATAAACTAAGAGTATCGGGGTTTCCAACTTTGTTTAGATGGTTAGTGAGATTTTAAGGGACAAGAGGTTTTAATAATCCAATAATTCAGTGCTCCGTTCGTTTTCCTGAGAAACCCTGGATGAACTAGAACAACAATCATTCAGTGAATGTGCCACAGAGAATGATGGGAAGATGTTTAGTGGATTATGCTGGCAAAAGCAAAGGCTGTTTTTTGGGAAAACTCTTCAAGAGAAACATATAGATGTTGCCTGTTCTGAATTTCTCAGAATAGTACATGGAGGTCTAAAATCTCCCATCACATGCAACCTGAGGTGTTCTTCTGGATCCTGAAAAGTTGGACATTCTCTATATTTGAGCTTATTTCAGCTATTTATACTGTAAGGCAAACATCTCACTACACTGTATTCAGCACAGATTGTAGTGCAATTATATGCTACATAGATTTTCTTGTTTTAGAAAGGCAATATGCAGGACAGTGCCAGTCATAAATATGGTGCCTTTAACACCCCATTCCCTATTGGTTCATTCCCTAATGGGTCTATTAATATGAAAATTAAAAATGAATGAGAATTTATTTTTTATTTTTTTAAGTTTATTTACAAACATAGTGCACAATATACTCAAAATCAAATAATCAAATTCACACAGCTAATCTAATCCTCAAAATGGATCTTTAAGAAGTGGTCGTCAAGCATGCTGCATGCATGCATCAGATTATGTAAGTATAGTATTTATTTGGATGTTTACATTTGATTCTGAATGAGTTTGAGGCTGTGCTCCGTGGCTAAAGCTAACATTACACACTGTTGGAGAGATTTATAAAGAATGAAGTTGTGTTTATGAATTATACAGACCGCAAGTGTTTAAAAATGAAAATAGCGACGGCTCTTGTCTCCGTGAATACAGTAAGAAATGATGGTAACTTTAACCACATTTAACAGTATATTAGCAACATGTTAACAAAACATTTAGAAAGACAATTTACAAATATCACTACAAATATCATGATATCATGGATCATGTCAGTTATTATTGCCCCATCTGCCATTTTTCGCTATTGTCCTTGCTTGCTTACCTAGTCTGATGATTCAGCTGTGCACAGATCCAGACGTTACTGCCTTGTCTAATGCCTTGAACATGGGCTGGCATATGCAAAATATTGGGGGCGTACATATTAATGATCCCGACTGTTGCGTCACAATCTGTGTTGAGATTTGCCTGTTTTCCAGAGGTCTTTTAAACAAATGAGATTTATATAAGAAAGAGGAAACAATGGTGTTGAGACTCACTCTATGTCATTTCCATGTACTGAACTCTTGTTATTCAACTATGGCAAGGTAAATTCAATTTTCAATTCTAGGCCAAGTTTATAATTCTCAACTGCGTTAAAAACTGAATGATGTTTGTGTGCCGCTCCTGTATGAGGTGCACATGAAGGAATCACATCCCTAAGAAAAACAAAAGGTAAATGTTAGTAAACATTTCTAATCTTAGAATACCGGTGCATGCATAAGTGATTGGCAATTAATGGATATGGTCACACGCTTTATATGTGTTGATGGGGCATCAACAACCTTATGTCATGCAAGTTCAAAACATTCACACCTAAGCAGAAAATGGAGAACACAGTTAAAGGGATAGTTCAGCCAAAAATGAAAATTAATCCATGATTTACTCACCCTCAAGCCACCCAAGGTTTATATGATTATATCCTTTCAGATGAACACAATCAGAGATATATTTAAATATTCTTAGTCCTCCAAAGTTTATAGGCTATTGGTTGCGAATGGTACCCCAAATTCTGAAGACAGAAAAAAAAAAAGCATCCATCTATTAATAAATAAATAAATAAATAAAAAAATCCAATCATATTTTATACTTTCATAAACTTTCATAAACAAAGGCAAATGTTGGATCACAATAATTAGGAACCAGTTTCCACAAATCCCTTCACTCAATTGGGATGTTCTCTTTTATTCTGGACAGCAAGGGCTGTAACATTGAGCACATTTTGTAGTATTAAACACGTATTTATAACGATTTCATCAGGCTCTGAAAAATTCTTCAAAAAGAACACAAAGAATGGCCTTCTCAGCTGCCATAGTTGCAACCCTTGCGTCATCAGAACGGGGTGTTCAACGCGCCACCGTTTTCGTTTAAAAAACGTTTTGCAACGTTTTGTCAGGGCTGAACGCAGCCCTGAACTTTCCCACATTTTGGGTAAAGGTGTGGCAGTTTCCCACAAAGTTTCGCCATCTACACATTTGTTTGGAAGTCAACTTTAGAGGCATAAAAAAAAAAAAAAAAAAAAAAAAAAAGTGAAAGAGTGAGTGAAATTATGTCGCCACGTTGCAGCTCTGAAGGTCAACTAATTGAATTAATGCAATGTCCGAATGCGTGTGTTTATGTGCATATGACAATTCCAGAAAATTACAAAAACATGAGTGGCTATTTAAAGCGCGCACTACACAGTTTATGCTAATTTGAGAGGGCTGGAGTGCCTGTTTTCATTGGTCAGAAATTGGCTGGCTAGAGTGACACATATGTCATAGCCATATACACACAGTCATGCCAATAAAGTACTTTAAGTTGACAACTGTAATTCCGCAATGTTCTTAACTCTGGGAGAACGTGTATATTTGAAGACCATACATCAGTATCAATACACAAAACACTGCTTCAGGAAGCATCAAATCATTATGAATCAGTGTATCGAATCATGATTCAGATCGCGTGTCAAACTGCCAAACTGCTGAAATCACGTGACTTTGGTGCTCCGAACTGTGGATTCGATACACTGATTCTTTTATGCTCCGAACCTTCCTAAGCAGTGTTTTGAAATCGGCCATCACTAAATAAGTCCTTATTTAGTTTTTTTGGCGCACCAGAAATATTCTCATCGCTTTATAATATTAATATTGAACCACTGTACTCACATGAACCGATTTAAATATGTTTTTAGTACATTAATGGATCTTGACAGAGGAAATGACATTGCTCCCTATGCAGGCCTCACAGAGCCATCGGATTTCAACTAAAATATCTTAATTTGTGTTCCGAAGATTAATGAAGGTCTTACGGGTGTGGAACGACATAAGGGTGAGTAATAAATGACATAATTTTCATTTTTGGGTGAACTAACCCTTTAATGAGAGGCTTAATAACTGCTAGCTTGAACGGTCGTGGGACGTGACCTAGAGATAAAGACGAGTTGATAATATTGAGAAGAGGCTCTTCTGCTACAGGTAACAATTCTTTCAGTAGTTTAGTGGGTATTGGATCTAATAAACATGTTGTTGGTTTAGACGCAGTGATAAGTTTATTTAGCTCTTCCTGTCCTATAGTTGTAAAGCACTGCAACTGTTCTTGAGGGGGTGATAATTGAGGCTGAATCATAAAACTCTGTTAAAGGTTGTACATTTACAATTGTATTTCTGATACTTTCGATTTTCTCAGTAAAGAAATTCATGAAGTCATCACTACTAAATTGTAATGAAATGTTTTGTTCTGGTGATGTCTGTTTATTTGTTAATCTAGCCACTGTACTAAACAAGAACCTTGGATTGTTTGGTTATTTTCTATAAGTTTGCGGAGATGCTCGGCTCTGGCTGCTTTTAGAGTCTTTCTATAACGGGACGAGCTGTCTTTCCACGCGATTCTGAAGACCTCTAAACGAGTTTGTCTCCATTTGCGTTCTAGATTGCGAGTTTCTTTTTTGATAGCGCGAGTAATACTGTTGTACCGTGGTACAGTATTTTTATCTCTAACCTTTTTAAATCTCATCGGTGCAACAGTATCTAATGTACTAGTGAAAATGGTGCACATGCTGCTAGTCATTTTCTCGAGATCATTTGTGTGTTTGGGTACGATGAGCAGCTGAGACAGATCAGGCAGTTTATTTGTGAATTTATCTATAGTTGTCGGGAGAATTGTTCTACCTAGTCGATTTTGCGGCTCAATTTGACAAATATCATCAGTATGCAGTACGCAAGTTAAAAGGTAGTGATCAGAGACATCAGCACTTTGCGGTAGAATTTCTATATCGGTTGGATTGATTCCATGTGATATAATTAAATTTAGTGTATGATTAAAACAGTGAGTGGGGTCCAGTGACGTTTTGTTTTACCCCAAAGGAGTTTAGTAAATCTGTAAACGCAGCCCCTAACGCATCATTTGTATTGTCTACATGAATGTTAAAATCTCCAACAATCAGCGCTTTATCGACGTTGACCAATAGGTCTGAGAGAAAGTCTGCAAACTCTTTTAGGAAATCAACATAAGGCCCTGGAGGTCTATAAACGGTAGCCAAAGCAAGAGATAGTAGCGACTTTTTACTTATATCTGAGAGTGTAACATTTATCATAAGAATTTCAAATGAATTTGTTTTCTGAGTAACTTTAAGAATATCTCTATAGATTGTTGCTACACCACCGCCACGGCCAATCAGACGACGGCATTTGTTTTTATAACAGTAGTCAGGTGGACAAGACTCATTAAGACCGAAATAATCATTTGGTTTCAGTAAGGCAAATTACATCAAGACTATTATCTGTGATCATTTAATTTATAATAACCGCCTTAGGTGTCAGTGATCTAATGTTTAGTAGCCCTAGCTTTAGAAGTTGTTTTTGTTCAGTAGCCTAATTTTGTGAATTTCTGGTTTGATTACGATCAGATTTTTTCTAGATCCTTTATTTTTATTGTCAAACCTCACTATTCAGGGAATAGACACAGTTTCTATAGGCTGTTCTACACTCACATTTCTATCAATTAAGTGGGCAGAACACAGACTGTGATTTGAGGTTTGACTTACTAGTCATACGGTGCGAAGCGTCTTGGAGATGTTCTCTAACAGAAGATCAGCTCCGATTCTGCTGGGGTGCAGTCCATCAGCACGGAAGAGCCTAGGACGCTCCCAGAAAAGATTCCAATTATTTATAAAGAGCAGCTTCTGTTCATTACACCAAGACATCAACCATTCATTTAAAGCAAATAATCTACTGAACCTTTCATGTCCATGTCGGTACGTGATCTTCGTCACGGGAGATGTGGCTCGTACCGTCTCGATCAGGCTCCTGAAGTCCTGCTTCAGCACCTCCGTCTGCCGCAGCCTGGTGTCGTTCACCCCCGCGTGCAGCACTACAGCTCCGATGGTCTCAGCACCGTTGAGGATCACGGGAACCTGCGCAGCGACATCGAGAACACGAGCAGCAGCAGGAAAACAGTGACTGCGCACCTTACCTTTGGTTGTGGTAGCATGGACGTGGCGGACGATGGAGTCTCCGATGACCACAGTGTCGCATTCCGCCTCGCGAAGAGGGGAGAAGCGGTTCCGCGTCGAGACCCTGAAGACAGGGGGTGGCGGCGGAGGAGAGGTCCTGGTCCGAGGCCTGGCTCGCGCCTTCTGCTGCTGAAGAACCCAAGGTCCCTGGTGTGATGGCGCCGGAGTGAACGAGGGCTGGGTGCTCAGGCCCTGTGCAGAGAAAACACACGGCGTAGAGGGAGCAGGATTGTTAATATCGCGCTGCAAACTTACCGAGGATTGGTGAGCGTCAGCACGGGATGTTTCCAGCGCGGTTTGCTGCTCCCGTTGCTCGGCCTGCTTCTCGCGGAGGGTCCGAATCTGTCGCTCCATGGCCTCCAGTTCCAACTGCACTGCATGCAGCTCAAATGTGTCCTCACCTGCACTCAAAGGTAGAGAAACATCCGATACACTCGCCATTCGAATAGATGAACAAAAATATAGTGAGAGAAGAGTACAAACGCTAATGTGACCACGCCGCTACTGCTAGCGGGCTAAAGCTAGTAGCGAATGTTCTGGACGTTGGATAAAACTAGCGATATCAAGGCAATCCCAGTGTTTTTTTTTATATAAAATAATGTCGTGATGTGTTCCCTCGCCGTAAAAGAGAGAATGATATGTTATAGATTTGATGTTAAGAGAAAAAACAAGCAAATTAGGAAGCAACTCGACAGAGCTCTAACTCAAACAGCGCAGCAGCAACAAACGGGAAATGTGCCCAATGTGCCCAGCACAGCACTTGATGATGTTATGAGTTTATACATAACGGCAGAATTTCCTTCTGTAAAGAGTGTAGCATAATTAAATGTTAAATGCATTTATGTAATAAGTTCACTGATATGTGGGCATTACCATGATTAAACGTATGTCTTTAATAGCAAGCTATATTCATAAAAACGTTTTTTTTTTTTTTTTTTTTTTTAAATACATGTTTCACATGCACGCAGGACATTATCAGCAGTGTAACTGATTATGACAAAATAATTGAATATCTGATTTCATGTGACAAGTCAAATGATCATTTCCACTCTTGCAAACAGAGGTAGTCATGAGGTGCGGGAGAGACATCATGTATCATTGGAACATTTTGAGCACAATTTGTAATAATTTTAAAGAATTCAATGGAATTAATGTAAACTTTCTGACAGTGTGTGGGACATCCGACTGTCCAAGAAGGGGCAAAGCTGATTCACAAATATGGTGATAAATATGCACAGGAATTGATTAATTTTAATTTAAGACTTTGAGACTATTTAACAAATGCTTGATAAAATGATTGATAAAGGGTTGAAACCAACACATACTTACCATTGCAAATATTTGCCTTTGCAGCTTTCTGTCTCTTCTGTTTATTAACGAAAGACCCTTTTGGTCTTTTCAGCTGAAACAAGACAAAAGAAAATATCATTATTTATAATATATAGGATTGAATATAGAAAAAATATTGACCTTACAATTTTTGGATTTTACATTATTAGGCATTAAAAGCATGGTTGTGGTTACTCTGTATTGACAACAAATATCACATTAAAACTACAAATACTGTGGTAAAAGCATGGTAAGTGTTGTTTTTACTATATGCTTCTACTATTGTTACAACCACGCCTGTCCCGGACTTCATCACCTGTTCGCACTTCTTTCATCAGCTTCCCGCTTCGCCCTGGATTCCCTGCACCTGTTCATTGTCACTAGCACTCCCTTTAAGTTGGACTCACTCCTTGCACTCCCTGTCCGTTTTTTGTTTTTGTGTATACCTCATTTTATGTGTAAACTGTTTTGTTTCCTTGTTTAATACATACCACTGTTTGTTTGAAGTCTGTATACGACTCATTCCTGCTGCAGCTACACTGCTACTGTAACGACTACAAATACCATTTTGAAAATACACTTGTACTACTACTTTGAACCTGAATATGATTAACTGATTGAAGGTCTATTGCACGTCATGTGACAGTGTTTATTCACCCTAGTTTAGTAAAGTGTTTAAATTTAGAAAGCAATGAAAAGCAAAACCTCAGCGGAAGTGACAGATATAATGTAGTGACTGAACATGAGGGAGCTAACGTTAATCTGATTAATATCGGCAAACAGAAAAGACATTAATAACAAACAGCGTATTTACGACTAGTTACCAATATCTGGCACACGTGAACTGATGCCAAATATCGCGATGTGTTTTTATGAGCCTTCGTGATTTTTAAATTTGCATCTGTTTTTGACGCTAACGGTTTCCTATTGAAAGCAAAGAAGTTCCCAGTTCGTCCATAGAGTGACGCTGAGGGGCACCGCTGGCGTATCCCAAGCGACGCCAGGGGGCGCTTGACCATGCTTCAGTTTTTGACGCCTCGGGAGTGAGAACGGGTTGTCAATACAGAGTGATACACAGAATGTTTTTTACAGTAGGAATATACCTACAAATGTTAAGCCAAACCTTTTTTTTTTTTTTTTTGTACATTTAAGTAGCATAGTTGTTGAAGGTGGAGGTCATGGTAATATGATACACAGATTTGTCATATGTATGTAATACTGTCATTGCATGTTTTATTAACTTAGACACACATTTAAATCAATGCTATATTATGAATAGCATTGATTAAAAATGGTCAAAGTATCAATTATTTCAGTTCAATGTGAATAAAGAATATGTATGTTCATTGAAGTAACTAATGGATCCAAAGCAATCTTCCAGCTGGAACCTCTACACTCTTAAATAAAAGTTTCAAAATGGGGGTTTTACAGCAATGACATAGAATAACCATTTTTGGTTCCCTAAAGAACCCTTTAATGAACAGTTCTTAAAATAACAATTTCTTTCTTAGTGTGAAGAACATCTAAAAATCTAAATAACCTTTTTCTACTATAAAGAACCTTTTGTGGAATGGTGGAATGGAAAGGTTCCATGGATGCTAAAGGTTCTTCATGGAACCATTGATGCCAATAAATAACCTTTATTTTTCAGAGTGTAGTACATTACTGCGGTCCCTCCTGAGGAGGTTTAAGTTTGATCTAACCTGAGAACCAATGAATATAATCAGCTACTTACTATGTTCAAAACTGCATCATAGAGGATTGTCTTTCAGGCTCTAGCAATGGCATTGTGTTTCATAATCATGTTTTGCTGCTTTCACTATGACTGACACAGTTTAAATTTGACTGTTTTGTCAATGTTATAATATGCATAAAACTAATCAGCAAATTTCATTGCAGGGGATTGAAAAATAAAATTATCATGTAATGTGTACTGTTAAAATGCAAAACATTTTATGCCTCTTGAAGCAAGGGTAGTGAGGGGTTTACATGCACAACTCTTACTAGCTTGTCCCCGTTACACTAGGGAGGGTTAAATTGCCTCTCATTTGTTAAAGTTGAAAATAATAAAACATGTACATCAATAGTATTATGCAAAAATAAATAAAGGCATGGAGAGAAGACATTATTTGACTCAGAACAGATATGAAGACTTTTTTAATGTTTTCTGCATTATAAGGGACTTTTGTTAAGGGTTAAAACAATCTTCTATTCTACACCACCACATACTTCCTTATTAGGAACATGACCTCAAAACTCAACAATAGACATTTCAATGTATTACAGGTTGGTCTGGTTTTACAGGAAGGCGTCTCTGATTAAATATTTAACATGGAGCAAAATGTTCTAATCTGATTAGCTAGGATTAGTAAATGCAGTGACGTACCTTTGTTTTAATAAGTGGGTGAGACGGGGAGTGGGGAGTTAATGGATAATGGATGGATAATGGTTGTCATAAAATCTGATGATTTTATGATTTAAAAAAAACAACACATCACAGCACCAGATCACCTGTTATTTAACACAAATGAATGAATTGCTAATAAACTGGAGATGTTTATTTTGTATTAGATACATTTGTGCCGTGAGATGTTTCAAAAAGTGGTGGGGACATGTCCCACCCACACATTACGCCTATGAGTAAGTGGCTTCTGAACTGTTAATGCTTTCTGATTTACATTACATTTTTACATATTTGATGGTGGAAGAGGGCATTAACATGCAACTGTGAATGCAGTGCTTAGTGCTTAAAGGAAACACCCGTGTGTTTACAGTAGGATGAACATAACAGAATCTGCAGTGTATTTTGCAAAATATGCATGAAATTGAAAATGAAATTCTTTGTTAGTTATGTGTGATTTACTACTGAATGCTTGCTATTGAACAGTATGGAACTGTGGCATGAAATAAGATCATGTTTAGTATTTCATAGATTAAAAAAAGTTAATTTCCCATATTCTGTTGTCTTAGAACTGTTGTCAGTTTCTTCTCACAGTTATGTAATAAAGTGTGTTGTATCCATACATACAAAACTAAATACATATTTATTGTAGAGTTTAAGTGTCAAAACAAAAGAAGCCATCCCAATTTTATGTAACTAAGAACGGACAGCATGTTTAAAGTTACGTTATATGCAACATTAAACACATTGCATCGGGCTGTTTGTTCGAGCTGAACCCGACTGGCCCAGTGGGTCAGAGTCCAGCCATCAGGCACTCGCCTGCAAAGCTCCTCTCCCAGGGCTGGTTCCAGGAGAGTGCCCCAGTATCCCTCCAAAAGAAAAACGACCCTATAGGTTGTTTTTCAAGTATCTTATTACAACCTATATTTACATTTTAAAGTCATGCGCCCTCTAGCTGACGTAAAAATAATGACAGTGTCGTGTTACGTCTGTCGTCATGAAATAGTTGTTACAAATCAAATTGCGCGTTCATTTAAATGCAATGTGTGGACTTTTTACACCATTTCTCCTATTTCCATTTAGCAAAACTCATTTTTTTTTATTAACAACTACACCGACCCCATCCCTAAACCTACCCTTAGTGATTTATAGTGCATATACACTTCATGATCACATGCGTTCCCTGGGATCGAACCCACGATCACATGATCACATGATCACACATGATTGCATATTGTTATTGCAATGCTCTGCCAAACCCGAAACATGACGCAGATAAAAGGGAGCAATGCATTAAAATGAAAATGTCCTGTTGTCGATAGGGGCACAACTTTATCAAACGCTCCTATGGGTCATATTTCAGGGAAGTATATGGTCGTATTGGTTGGAGAACATGTTGCTACCAAGGTCTCTCCACTTTTTTTTGACCATGGCATAAGGGTCTATGCTGGATCAGCCTTTGTCTGGCCCCTTAGCTAATGCTCCAGACAACATAGCTCCCAGGGTCTCGGAAACACTCAAAACCCTCCACCATGCTAAGGTGGTGAACCGAGGAGGGGCTTATTTTGCACACCACACAAACTCAATGGAGCGGTAAATGAGCCCACGATGGAATTGATGGGCAACCAGATGTTATTGAATTGAACCGTTACATTAGCAATTTATGTCACTATAATTCCATAATGCTGAAGAACTGTAAAACAACTGATCACTTTCAATGAGGAATATGAGAATCAGGTCATAAAATAGCAATAGGTGTGAGAACAAGTCTCTTTGTGATTCTGATTTCCTTGATTATCCAGTATTCATTCCATCAACATGTACATCTATTCAAGAATAAAATAGGCCTATTAATAAATATTTATGCCTTTATGGCAGCTATACAAGGAAACATCTGACAAACACAATAGGTATGGACTGGAAAAAAACTGGTTTAAGGTATTGATTCTAGATTAAGTCATGGCCTGCCCACATTTATAAATAAAGGCACTGATCAGTTTTCTGCAGTTCAGCATCACTGTATTCTGGTATAGCTGCTGAAGAAAGAATCTCCCTGAGTTTGCTCTGCTCTACATTTATCTCTGGTAAAATGTATTCCTGTATTTCATCCCATTTGCTTTTAAATTATTTATTTATTTATTTATTTTAAATAGTTTTTTTTTTTGTTTGTTTTTTTTATTTATTTTATTATTTTCTGTAAAAACACCAGTGTTCCACAGGTTGTATTTGCACTTTTTTCAAAAATGTATGTGTACATTAGTGATATGTTTTATACTATGCATTACATAATGTGTTTGCTTTATTTATTATTTATTTATTTTTTTAATTTTAAATTTTATTTTGTGTGTGTGTGTGTGTGTGTGTGTTCATATTAATGTGCAGGTGCGGGAGGAGAAGTTTCTCATAATGAAGTTTCTAATCTCATTGTGTGTGTTTCTGCTGCTGCTGATTAATGGTGAGGATTTTACAACAGTACAGAAGTTTGACCAGAATGACACATTATTATTAAAGCATAATGTGTATTTTCTGTATTTGACAGGTGGAATAATCAATGGACAAACACCAGGTAATTTTTCCACTCAGATTTCAGTATACCGCCAGATTTGTTCAGGAGGAATGATCCCTTTTTAAAAGAATGTTCAAGGTTCAATATAAATTAAGTTCAGTTGACAGCATTTTGTGGTATGAATCAAATCAAATGACTTTGTCATTCCTATTAACATTAAAACTTCCAGTAAAGGGGAAGTGGTTTTATTGCCCCAGATATGTATCATTTACTCACAGCTGATTGGTTGAGTTTTGGTTTGCAATCTCTAACCCAGAATAAAACCTGCTCCGGAGCAGGTTAGTCGTGTAGCGTAAGTTACCATGGCGATGTAACCTGCTAAAAACCAATCAATCTTCTTAAGCCTGAGAAAACAGCTTTTGCAAACTAATCTCAAACTTACCTGGGTAGCAACTGAAACCGGCTTTGCGCAACAGGCCACAGAACAACCAAACCTAAAGCGATGATAACAAACACTGAACAGATCAAACGCAGGGCTAAATACACAGAGCGAACAAAGGATCTAATGAGATGATTAACTAGACACACCTGAACTGAAACTCAAATCAATATGGAGACTAAAGGTAGGGCGAAATGAGGATGAAAGAACTAATTAACACACAAAGTTCAGCATCACACACCAGAGATAAAAAAGGGAGATAGCCAAGAGAAATAAATAATTTATCTCCAAAGTGGTGCTATAGTTTTAGTGTTTTGTGATAAAGAAAAGAGAATCACTAATATTACCTAACAGTTAACCTAACCTAATGCACTGAAAGGCAAAGATAGTGAGCTAACATTAATTACATTGTAATTCCATTCCATTGAATTTAAACGTAAACACACATTGTTTATACAGCTACATTTACTCAAAGTGTTATGCTGATAATATAATATGTAATGAAAAATTTGCATTCACACGTCTCTTTGTGGGGCAACGGCTGTCTCTGTGACTAAGCTGCTCTATTGGTAGCGTTTACAACTAACTGGAGCAAATATGTTGAACGTGATTTTTTTTTTTTTTGCACAAGTACACTCACTAAATGAAGGTGGATTGTATAAAATGCACCAAACAAACAACAACAAAAAAATATGTTGGTTATAAACAAGCTGTAATTTTATGACATCACGCACTAAAAGAGATGCAGTATGACACCACGGACCATCGTTAAGCATTTCAAAATGTTCCCAACATGCTAGAGCAGGGGCGTGGAAAGATGTTTTAGGTTGAGGGTGCTGTGCGTGCGAGCGAGCACGGGCTTTATTAAGAAACCATTAAGAAACAATAGAGAGTAGCCTACTGTATATAAAACACATCAAAACGCCGGAAAACAACAAGCATATCGCTGAGAAAAAATAATAAAAATTTGCTTTTTTTCCCCAGTACATCCATGAGATTTCCATGCTCCACTTTTAAGTTACGCGTCAACTATCCATAACCTACAGATCCCAGCATAAACGGTGATACATTATAATATTTGTCATTAAAGTATCAACAACATGTTGTGTGTAGCAGATAACCCAGAGGCGAAGGAGCGATCAAACAGAGTTTATTAAGAGTTCATTAAAAAGTCCATCTAAGGCAGCCTCCCAGGCGTCGTCATACAGACACACTGTAGCTGGTTAACAGGGAAAACACAAATAGGAACAGTCTCGTTGGTGTAAGCTCGCAGAGCACAGTAGCTCGGTGTAGCCGATCTGGATGTGCCTCAGGCAGAGGATGGTGTGTACGAAACCTGGCGGTTGGAAGAAACCAGGCTTGTAGATCAGAGGGCTCTAACAGACGGATCACAATCAAACCTGGCTCATGACAGTACCCCTCCCCTGAGGAGCGCCCCCTGGTGCTCCCAAGGAAGAGGACTGGTGAGAGTGAAGGAAGTCCTCAATGAGCGAGTGGTCCAGGACGTCCCGGGCTGGAATCCAGCTCCTCTCCTCGGGACCGTAACCCTCCCAATCGACTAAATACTGATGACCACGCCCCTGGTGATGCACGTCCAGCAGTCTCCTAACCCTGTAAACAGGAGAACCCTTGACAAGAACAGGACAATGGGTGGGTCGGGCGGGAGCATGAATAACTGGCTTAATGCATGATACGTGGAAAACAGGGTGGACGCGTCGCAAGTTGGGAGGTAATTTGAGTTTGATGGCTGCAGGAATAAGAACTTTAACTACGGGAAAGGGACCGATGAAGCGCATGGCAGGGGTAAATCCTGAGTGGAAAGCCACACTTTCTGACCACAAACGTATCTGGGTGCTTTGACACGACAATGATTTGTGGTGCGATGTGTGCGCTCTCTGTTCTGGCACAGCGCGGCTCTGACTGTTCTCCAGGTGCGCTGGCAACATCGTATAAATGCTTGGACCAAGGGAACAGAGACCTCTGTCTCTTGGGAGGAGAACAGAGGCTGCTGGTACCCGAGACAAGACTGAAAGAGTAAAAGCCCTGTGGCTGACAAGGGAAGAGAATTATGGGCGTATTCGACTCACGACAAATTGCTTGCTCCACGACGAGGGATTACGAAAAGCCAAAGTGCGGAGCATATGACTCAGAATCTGGTTAGCGCGTTCGGTTTGACCATTAGTTGGAGGATGGAACCCTGACGACAAGCTGGCCGAAGCGCCAATTTGACGGCAAAATTCCTTCCAAAACTGAGATGCAAATTGAGGCCCCCTGTCAGAAACAATATCAGTAGAGAGACCAGGTAAACGGAAAACATGTTATATGTTATAAACATGTTAGAGCGTCAGGCTTTGTGTTCTTAATGTCGGGCCGAAAAGAAATGGTAAAATTAAAACATCCATAGAAAAGCACCCAACGAGCTTGGCGAGCATTAAGTCTCTTTGCTTTTCGAATATATTCAAGGTTCTTGTGATCCGCCCATACTATGAATGGAATAGAGGTACCCTCTAACCAGTGTCACCATTCTTCTAGGGCCAATCGAACGGCAAGGAGTTCATGATTGTCAATGTCATAGTTACGCTCAGCCGGTGAGAGTCGGTGGGAGAAATAAGCGCACGGATGGACCTTTTCATCTAGCAGTGAGCGCTGAGAAAGCACAGCACCGACAGCCACATCGGGGGCATCAACCTTGATGATGAATTGTCTCTAGGGGTCTGGCATTATTAGTATGGGGGCTGTGGTAAAAAGCTCCTTGAGTCTATCAAACGCGAGTTGCGAGAATGCGAGTTTTGGACGAGGTGAGAGCTGTCAGCGGAGCAGCTACACAACTGAAATTAGAGATAAATCAGCGATAAAAGTTTGCAATCCCAAAATCGTTGGAGTGCAGTTTGGGAGTCAGGAATGGGCCATTCAATGATAGCACGCACCTTGGCTGGTCCATACAGATGCCATCAGCAGATATACCGAGCCAAGGAATGTTACCGGCTGGACGTGAAAAGCACATTTCTCAGCTTTAACGAAGAGGTTGTTCTCTAACAGGCGTTGCAGGACGCGGCGAACATGCTGGACGTGCATCTGGAGAGAGGGCGAGAAAGTCATGATTTCGTCCAGATAGACAAAAACAAAATGTTGAGCATATCTCTCAGAACGAGGTGGACGGAACAATTGTACCAGCAGTGAGACTCTCAGTGAGATAATTCTCAAGAGCTTTGCGTTCAAGTGCAGATAAAGAGTACAACTGGCCGCGAGGGGGGGTAGTACGAGCCAAGGATGACCAAAAACAACAGGGCCAACAGTAGAATGAAAAATTGAAAAAGAAATAGTCTCTTGATGATTGCCAGAGATGGTGAGAGTCACCGGAACGGTGACATGACAAATTCCTGACAGCTCGCTGCCATCAAGCGCGAACACAGGGGTAGGATCCTCAAGTTCACATAAGGGAATGTCTCTCTCTAGGGCCCAAGCTTCATCCATGAAGTTACCCTCCGATTCTGAATCAATGAAGGCTAAACAAGAAGCATCAGAGCCAGTCCAGCGAAGAGTGACAGGAAAAGTGGAGCGAGTCTTTCCAGGAGGGGAATGCGAAGTAGCGCTCGACAGTACTCCCCGTTCTACTGGCGAACGCTTCCTTTATCGGGTCTGAACGGCCATAGTACGTGCATGGCCTGTGCAAAACACGGCGCTGGCGTTCAGCAGGAGCAGTCTGAACTCCCGCCACCTGCACGGGTTCAGGAAACTGTGCAGCTTTGAACAGAGTCTCAGCAGCAGGAGGAGGAGTGGGTGGTTCAGATGGCACATCACGGGCATGGCGCCATAAGTCAAATCGCTTGTCCAGTCTGACTGCCATTTCCACCGACTGATCAAATGCAGCGGGGACTTCACACGCATAGATCTCTTCCTTGAGATCGGCGTTCAATCCTTCCAGGAAACTAGGAGTCAGGGCCAGTTCATTCCACTCGCATGTCACAGAAAGAGTGCAGAATTCCATGGCGTAGTCAAGAACGGAACGTTTCCCCTGGCGCAGCACAGCGAGCAGACGAGAAGCCTCGTGTCCAAAAACGGATTGATCGAAAACTTTGGTCATCTCCTCCTTAAAAACGATGAAAGTCTGACAACAGGCAGCCTCCGCCTCCCAGACAGCCAATAGCCCAGTCACACGCCCTTCCTGTCAACAGAGAAATGTCAAAAGCAATCCTGGCACTATCAGCCACGTACGTAGAGGGCTGAAGGAAAAAGACAACCTCACACTGGGTCAGAAAGGCACTGCATTCGGTTGGCTCACCCGAATATCGTGGCGGCTTGTTGACTCTATTCACTGTTGACCACAGAACCTCCCTGGTCTTCAGTACCACCCTGGCACGAGGCCTTCTGGAAGAGAAGAGTACTGTCGCAGCCACAAGCACAATCACCTACTCACCTGTCATCTGCATCGCACTACACTTCCCAGCATCCTTCCTAATCCACAACTGCCACAGATCACCTATTGATCACAGATCACCTGCACCTGTGCACCCTCATCAACACTGCCTTTAAATGCCACAGTTCCCTTCTCCTCACTGTCTGGTCTCTTCAAAGACTACTACTCACCTGAGAACTTTCCTTCCGATCCTGATTTGTCTTCCATCTTCTGTCGTCTGCCTTCTGTTCCCAGACTCGTCTTCCTGAATTCATCTCTGTTTTAAACGTCACTAATGTACCTGCATTACATTGACTGTGTTACCACCAGATTGTTTTTTTTTTTTTTTTTTTTTTTTTTGCAGTGAAAGCAGAATCTATAACTGTATCTGTAGCTGGCAACACAACAGAATCAGCTTTTGATAGGCTAAAGCAAGCCACTCCCAGGCATGCAGGACGTATGGCAAGAGGTTTAGTTGAAAAGGGTGTCGTGTAAACAGCGCAGTATGCATTTTCAGGACATAATAAAATGTATTTTGTGGCAAAACCCATGAGGGTAATTTGTTGTTTTGTACTATTGTTTACAATATTATTTGCTTGGTCAGTGTCATTGTGGTTCTGTTCCCATTCAGTCGAATGCAGTGCAGTTCCTTGAAAGAGCTTACACAAGTAGAGCTTGCATCTTTTTAAAGATGACATTCTACTTGTGTTTCTGGATTCCATCGTTACCTGGCACCGAAGGATGGTCACAATCGCTGTCTCACATGTATGGGCATCAAGCACGCTGAGCATTCGTGGATGAGTCATGTACAAATTGTGGGAAGATGACCATCTCGGAGTTGTGGTCAAGACTCCAGTTCCTAAAAAGGGGCAGAGTCCCGGTGCGACTAACATGATCCAATCCTCCGCAAAGGATTGCTTCGGGCAGTGGTGCCTCCTACCTTCCTTCTTCAGGATCGGTAGCTGCGCCTGAGTCAGATCTGGAGATGATGGCTATGCTTTCGCAGGCCACCAACAGGGTAAGGCTCATTTGGAACCCTCTACCATGTCCCAAGCCCTCGAGGTTGGATGATTGTCTTTTTGGGGTGGTGTGTGCTGGTTCTCAGCAATCCACCCTGGACCCTTTCTTCCTGGAGGTGCATGAGCTCACTAGGTCATGGAGGGCACCTTTTACTGCCAGAAAATGACCAGTGGCTCCTCCTCCCTCACCACACTTGATGATGGGCTGGCTAAGGGTTACATGCAGATTCCACCTTTGCTATGCAACTGTGCCCTAACTCCACCTTGCAGGGGAATCTGTGTCTCCCTTCCTGGACCTGTAAACACTCATCAGACTTAACCAGCAAGACTTACCATGCCTGTAAGAAGGCCACCTCTGCCTTACATGCCATGGTGTTGTTGAAGGTCCATCAGGCCCAGGCGCTGAAAGGGCCTGCATGAGGGTGGTCATGATCCACAAGTTCTCCAGGAAATTTGGGCTGCAACGGACTTCAGGCTTCATGAGATGAAGGTCACAGTGCAGTATGTGGGTTGTGCAATGTCCACTATGGTGGTCCAGGAACGCTATCTCTGGTTATGTCTGGCTGACATGAGGGAAACCGACAAGGTCAGGTTTCTTAATTCCACCATGTCCCAGACCGGACTATTTGGCGACATGGTCGAGAACTTCACCCAGCAGTTCTCGACTGTACAGAAGCAGACTAAGTCCATCAGCCACATCCCGGAGTTCAGATGCTGCTCCCACCTGGCCCAGTACCCCAGTCTAGTCGTCACCGAGGGCGTCCACCTGCCTCCGCGCCGCAGCCTCCATCCAAGCAGCACCACAAGCAGGGTGCCCAGCCCGCCCAGTTCCTGGCCAGGACAGCAAAAGCCAAGAGCAAGAGCCCTGAGAAGGGTGTCGTGGAAAAATTATTTATTCCTTTAGTGGTGAGAATGTAATGAAACAAACACTCAGAAAATGTCTTCGTTGTTTTTATTCTTCCAAGAAGGTTGTTCAGTGCAGATACAGAGTTATACAGAGAAGAACACCCTCATCCAGTGTGGCTGTCTTATATACCCCTCTTATTGTTCCTTGTTACCCCAAACCAATCATAACACGTTACCATATATGGATCAGAATAATTAAAAAAAAGAAAGGGGTCTAAAACTTAGCAGATGCCCTATTGAACTCCAAGCTGTCTAGACAAACACATTTGCACCTTCGCCTCACGTCCTTTGTTAGTTTAAGAAGTACTTCTTAAAAATACAACAGCATAAGCAGTAATTTTCCACTGAACAAGCTGTTTTTAAATGTCATAAAAGACAGAGAGAAAACAAATATCATGGCATCATTTTATAATTCAAGAAAATAAATGATAAACAATAAAAATTCCTCTACAAGGGCAACCCAGAGATGGAAATGACGATGAAGACATCTCTTCGGGAGATGGTGACCGCATGGTGGTCGGGTGGCGAATTTTCTGTTTCATTTTGTTTCTGTTCCACAGATGGCCTCACAGGTACCCAAATTTTCATTAAAAGAGCAGTTTCCTCTATCTCTGGGTCCCTCGAGGGCATGGAGAGCAGTGGGAGGTGAGGTTCCTCACCATTCTTATCCTCTTCCTCTGTCGCCAGCGGCCGTTTCGAGGATGCAACCAAGCCTTCTCCCGCAACTCCTGCTCAACCGTGGAACCAACCTGCTCAACCGTGAAACTGCGTCCTTGTAATCCACCTCACTGCCCCACTGCGGGTACACATACAGTCCCTTTGTTCCCTGGCTAGTGCTCCCAAGTCTGTCTCGCTGGCTCATTCGGACCATTAGGCTCAGCTATGCGATTCAGTTTGCCCGGCGTCCCACCAAGTTCAGGGGCATCCATTTCATTTCAGTGAAAGCAGTTGATGCCCATGTCTTGCGAGCGGAGATCACAGTCCTACTGGCGAAGGAGGCAATAGAACCGGTCCCTCCAGTCGATATGAGGTCAGGGATCTACAGCCCCGAAAAAAAACGGCAGTTTACGACTGATCTTGGACCTGTGAGTTTTGAATCAGAGCCTTCACAAGCTACCATTCAAAATGTTCATGCAGAAAAGCATTTTCGAATGCATCCATCCCCAAGATTGGTTTGCAGTGATCGACCTGAATTTTGTCATGTTTCGATTCACCCTCGACACAGGCCGTTCCTGCACTTTGTGTTCGAGGGTCGGGCATATCAATACCAGGCCCTGCCCTTCAGGTTGTCCCTGTCTCCCCACGTCTTCACGAAGTTGTGGAGGGATTCATGGCCACATCCTCAACTATCCCGAGATGGGGATTGGTACTCACATCACCGCTGACGTTGTGATTTTTGGATCACATGTCTCTTAAGGTGTGGTTATGAGTACATCAGATGACCACTTCCCCCCTTTCCCTAGTTCAGGGCACGAGTCAAGGACTTTTACCTTGGCACCTTGTTTGTTCATTTTTTTTTTTTTTTTTTTTTTTCCTGCTGCAACAGCGACATTGAACATGACTGCCTCAAAAAACCTAATAACCTCTTTTTTTATTTTATTTTTTTATTTTTTTTTACCATCCATTTGAATATCATATTCAGTGTGGGAAAGACCATGCAAATGAAGGAATCTGTTTTGGGTCTGTAATAGACTTTAATCATCTCTCTTTTTCTGTCATAGGCCAGCTACAAACTAGTGCAGCACCACAGACAGGTAATTATACACCTATGAAAAGAACCAGATCTGTTTTTCTCATATCTTGTAAAACAATACAAACATTTGTTTGAACTGAAAAACTTGAAGCACCGCAAACAATATGATATGTCAACATCTTCATCTAAACATAACAATGTTGTGTTGTGTGTTTTTTTTCTGCTCCAGCAGCGATGTTGAACAAGACTGCCTCACAACCTGGAGTTAAAGGTAATGATGCTGAGGAGTATGAAACTCCACCATTGTTACCACTTTTTTTATTATCTCATCAAAAATGCAACAAAACAAAAAAAAATTACAAACGAAAAACTTAATAACTTGTTCTTCTTCTATATATGTTTTTTGATTAATAGCTGTCAAGTTGGTGAATGGATCCAACCTCTGTTCTGGAAGAGTGGAGGTTCTCTACAACGGAATATGGGGAACAGTGTGTGATGATTCCTGGGATTCTACAGATGCAGCAGTGGTGTGTAGAGAACTGGGATGTGGGAGTGTTATTGAAGCAAAGAGTAATGCTTTATTTGGACAAGGTTCTGGACAATAGGTTAGATGATGTCCAGTGTCATGGGAATGATCTTCAGTGAAAGACTGTTCATCAGAGGATGGGGAACACATAACTGTGGGCACTATGAAGATGCTGGAGTCATCTGCCAAGGTGAGTCAAACAGTCATACAACTGATGTATCCGTTGACTGTTGTACAGTATATTTTCTTATTAGCTATGCATTCTTCTACTTTATAGAACTAATGTATCATTATAGAATTTCAATTATTATTATTATTTATTTATTTATTTTTATTTATTTACATTTCCGATTGCACAACAAGTTTTCCAATTATATACCATTTATAACTCAGTTACAGAGTCAAGTTCAATGTTGGCATGTACATAGTACTGCTGAGTACATTTGTGTGGTCATAGCTACGGTGACCCAGTAGTGCACAACACAACGAAATTAAAAAAGCAAACATAAGTTCACAATGAAATCGAGCCACAACACAATGGAATAAACCCAACACAACGGAAACAAGCAACACAATGAAATAATAACGTTGTATATCGACAGGAAATATTAATTCAAAATCACTGAGTGCACATAGCTTCATATTTATACCTGTGAATGATTTTGACATGGATAAGGAACGTCTGACAATTCCCCAAGTGGTTAAAACGTATAAATTGTATTCATTACAATGACTTTGTTTAACATTTAAAAACAGACATGTTAAAATTCCAAAGCTTGTTACTTCCTGTTGGTAAGACTGACAAGCTTTTAATTTGAACATGTCTGTTTTTAAATGTTAAAGTAATTTTTATGAATGCAAAATTATACGTTTTAACCACTTGGTGAATTGTCAGACGTTCCTTCATCATTCGCCACGGTAGCGCGTCAAATCATTCACAGAATCACAGGTATAAATATGAAGCTATTGTGCACTCAAGTGATTTTGAATTAATTTCATGTCGATATACAGTGGTTATATACTGTTTGAAACTAATCGTGGTATTCATATCACTGCCGACTCTATAAAACTTTGGCAAGGAATACTAACAATACCGAGCTCTGAGAGCCCCCTAGTGGTCGTGATCATTTCGTTGTGTTGTGCTCGATTTTGTTGTGTTGTGAACTTATGTTTGCTTTTTTTAATTTCGTTGTGTTTGTGCACTACTGGGCCACTGTACATAGCACCCCTGATGTTGATCTTAGGAAAAGTAATTCAAAGGCTATGAGTACATTTAGGTTCATTTAGAACTTTGTAACTTTTGGCAAGTTGGTGGCGTGGCTAAATGAATTGGCCTTGTCTCAATGTCAGATGCTGAGTTTTGTTCCAATGCTAAGTTACAGCCTCACCTCA
This sequence comes from Culter alburnus, assembly GCA_028476615.1. NCBI lineage: Eukaryota > Metazoa > Chordata > Actinopteri > Cypriniformes > Xenocyprididae > Culter > Culter alburnus. The sequence goes on from JAOTNS010001769.1 coordinate 48,388, forward strand.
TGCTTTACATCTTTGCGGTCGACTTTTTAGCATTTTGCAGGCAAATGGTTTAGAGAATAATAATATATAATATATAGATATATATATATATATATATATATATATATAATAATAATATATATATAAACTTAATAACCTGTTCTTCTATCTTTATATTGTTTTTTGATTAATAGCTGTCAAGTTGGTGAATGGATCCAACCTCTGTTCTGGAAGAGTGGAGGTTCTCCACAATGGAACATGGGGAACAGTGTGTGATGATTCCTGGGATTCTACAGATGCAGCAGTGGTGTGTAGAGAACTGGGCTGTGGGAGTGTTATTGAAGCAAAGAGTAATGCTTATTTTGGACAAGGTTCTGGACAAATATGGTTGGATGATGTCCAGTGTCATGGAAATGAATCTACACTGAAAAACTGTTCATCAAGAGGATGGGGATCACATAACTGTGGGCACCAAGAAGATGCTGGAGTCATCTGCCAAGTGAGTCAAACACAGTTATACAACTGATGTATACTTGGAATGTTGTACAGTATATTTTCTTATTAGCTATGCAACACTTCTACTTAACAGAACCAATTTATCATTTCCGATATCACTTTGCACAACAAAGTCTTCCGTAACACTTTATAATAAGACACGCTATGAAGTATTAGTTAAGCATTAGTTAAGCATTAGTAAATAGTCAGTTCATCATTTATAAAACATTAATAGACATTTGTTAGCCATTTATAAATACAGCTATAAATGCTTTGTTCTTGATTTATAAGCAAAGTTAAATAATTGTATTTTCATACTTTATTAATGATCAATTTATCATTTCTAAATTATGTAACATTATTCACAAACTAGTTATTTAGGAGTTGTCAGTGGTTCATAAGATCATTTAGGAAGTGTAAGTAAATGATTAATAAAATATTTAAATGTACATTTATGCATCTTATTATTTAGACATATAGTAATAGTTACTTAGTGTGTTTATAATAAAGGCTTTATTAACACATATTCCTAGTGTCAAAACTACCTCAGTACTAATTTTAAAACATTAGAGAACAGCAGTGCAGAAGTCACTGAACCTTTAAATCTCATGTATTAAAGCTTTACAAAGCATAAATATGCTCACTGTAGATGAGCTCACAAAAATAGTTACCTAACCACTTCTAAATGTTTTTATAATTACCTGAATAATCATGAATTACAGTAGGAATATGTGATAATAAAGTATTTATTAACGCACTAAGTAACTATTACTATATGTCTAAATAATAAAATGTATAAATGTATAAATGTTTAAATAGTTTCTTAATCATTTACTTACACTTCCTAAATGATCTTATGAACCACTGACAACTCCTAAATAACTGGTTTGTAAATAATGTAATACTTAATTTTAGAAATGATAAACTGATCATTAATGAAGTATGAAAATACAATTATTAAACACATTATAGATATGATTATAAATCAAGAATAAAGAATTTATAGCTGTATTTATAAACTGCTTACTAATGTCTATTAATGCTTTATAAGTGATGAATTTACTATTTACTAATGCTTAACAGCTCAAGCTCACCGATTGCATGCACGTAGTACTGTTGACTAAATTTGTTTGGTCATAGCACCCCCGATGGTGATCTTAGGCAAAGACGACCAAAGGCTATGGATGAATTTAGCATAATTTAGAACTTTGTAACTTTTGCCAAGTTGGTGGTGTGGGCTAAATGAATTGGCCTGGTCTCATTGTTAGACACTGCTTTTTGTTCCAATATGCAAAGGAACAGCCTCACTTCATGCTTGGCATATTTGCAGTCGATTTTTTTAGCATGTACCAGGCAAATTGTTTAATGAATAAAAAAAAAAAATGTCTCGGAATGCAAATGTGACCATGGTTCCCTGAGAAGGGAACGAGACACTGCGTCTGACAAGATGCTAGGGTAATGTCTCAGCAGAACTGGTGCCTGAAGCACATGTGCAAATTGCAACAGCCTTCAAAGTCATTACCAGTGAGACAGTGAGTATAAAGGGTTGCCTGAGGAATACGTCATCCACGCCTTCATCTGAAGAGATGAGAGGAATACTGAGCAACTCCCTTTAACATGAGTTGGACGTATGACGGAGTATTTCTGTTCCAAAAATTCTCTTCCAAATGTCTCGGGATGCAAATCCCTGTGCAAATGTCACAGGTTCCAGATTTTATCGGCCTGAGTGACGTCAACGGGGGCGGAATTCCTTGTACGGGCACTTCACCCGGAAGGGCGCGCGTGTAAACGTCGAGCAGAGCGAGAGAGCAAAAGCACACCTATCAATTCGCGTTCAGCTTTACAGAAGTCGGCGGCAGCGCTGCACAGGTCAGAGGACTGTACGAAATCAACAATGTCACCAAAGAATTGTGTTTTTGGTTGTGAGGGAAAGATAACCTTGCTCAAGCCCTCAGGATCGGCACTTATGGTTTCATAAACAAGGCACAGTTCTACACTTGATTTACAGATAGTTTGAAACTTAGAGATGGAGCAGTCACAGCGGTAATGATCCCAGTCATGAGTCAGAACAGCAGGTGGAGAGTAAAACTGCATCAAATGTCTGTTTTGTTGGAATAGACGCCTAAATGCATATAATGTAAACAACACGAACATAGTGAATTAATAAATTCATTATTCATCATTCATACGCTATATTCATTATAGTGATTAAAAAGTTATCCATGGATAATGAGATGATGTATTGTGTGTTTAAATACAGTTGTTTAGCTGACCATTGATAGCTTGTAGACAATCTCTACACAAAAGCTGCGTGTTCTCGTGACTCTAGCTCCCCTTACAGGACACGCCTCCATGCGCTTGGCTGTTTTCGGAAATATTCAGTACAGCGTATCTTTTATAAATATGATTAAACTAAAGACTTTTTGGAGATATGAAGGATGCACTACTACTCTATAGGTACTCAAGATTAACATGAGATTGGCAGAAACTGTGTGTGATACCCCCCTTTAATTAATTTATCAAGGGAACCTGCCAAGGTTTTTCAACTTGAAATACACAAACGTAGGAAGAGGCCCAGTTAGACTACAGTCAACCAGCCCCAGAGAGCAAAGCAGCCAACACACCAACCCTATCAAATAAGGGGAGTAATATACAGGCTTAGCCCAGAAAGCAGCTTACCCAGGAGGCTGAAAATCTCACCATTAGATAATGCCGATATATGGGCTCTTGAGAGCAGGGCACTCTGCATACTGACCTTTCAATGAGGGAAGTATCTCACCTAGCCTATAACAGTATTGAAGGAGGCTTGCAGATATCCTAACAACTTGACACTGCAGATAAAGCAGAGCCTGAAGGAGCAAAGCAGTCTATAAAACAAGAACAACCCTCTAAGTGAGGGAAGTACTAGCTATTATACTAGACTTGATTGATTTATACTACTTAACACAAAGTACTCGAAATTCCAATGGGTACTATGTATACCATTCCTTCTTCAGACAAAGGGGCAGAAAAAATCAATAACAGAGATGTTTTTGCCCTCAAAGGGAAAGAGGATAGGTGTTATTTATCCTCATCAATTTCAGAACGCTCTGAGAGTTTAGATTGAGTTTCTTTCATGCTTCTTCTTCCTAGCCTCATGCCTACTTTGCGGCCTGCTTCTTGAAGGAGGAGGGGCACGAGTATTGACACTAGACTTCTGGCCTAGTCTTTGCTCAGCGATGGCATGCATGTAGTACTGTTGAGTACATTTGTGTGGTCATAGCACCCCCAGTGGACATCTTAGGAAAAGTCATTCAAAGGCTATAAGTACATTCAGAACTTTGTAACTTTTACCCAGTTTGTGGCGTGGTCTAAATGGATTGGCTGGTCTCATTTTCAGACACAGAGTTTTGTTCCAATATGCTAAGTTACAGACTCACTGCATGCTTGGCACCTTTGCACTCGACTTCCTTAGCATGTTGCAGGCAAATGGTTTAAAGAATTTTTTTTTTTTTGTTTACCATCTGTTTCAATATCACGTTCAGTGTGGGAAAGACCATCTGTTCTGGAACAAGAAATCTGTTCTGGAACTTTAATGGACTTTGATCATCTCTCTTTTTCTGTAATAGGCCAGGCACAAACTAGTGCAGCACCACAGACAGGTAATTATACACCTTTGAAAATAATCCGATCTGCTTTTCTCACAACTTGTAAAACAGCAGTAAACATTTGTTTGAACTGAAAAACATGCAGTACTGCAATTAATCTGAAATGTCAACATCTTCATCTAAACATAACAATGTTGTGCAATTGTGTTCATTTTTTTCTGCTCCAACAGCGACAGCCTCACAGCCAGTAGTCAAAGGTAATGATGCTAAAAAGGATGAACCTCCACCATTGTACCACTTTTTTTTATTTATTTTTTTTATATCATCAAAAAAAAAAAAAAAAGAAAAAAGAAAATTTACAAACGAAAAACTTAACCTGTTCTTCTATCTTTATATTGGTTTTTGATTAATAGCTGTCAAGTTGGTGAATGGATCCAACCTCTGTTCTGGAAGAGTGGAGGTTCTCCACAATGGAACATGGGGAACAGTGTGTGATGATTCCTGGGATTCTACAGATGCAGCAGTGGTGTGTAGAGAACTGGGCTGTGGGAGTGTTATTGAAGCAAAGAGTAATGCTTATTTTGGACAAGGTTCTGGACAAATATGGTTAGATGATGTCCAGTGTCATGGAAATGAATCTACACTGAAAAACTGTTCATCAAGAGGATGGGGAGCACATAACTGTGGGCACTATGAAGATGCTGGAGTCATCTGCCAAGGTGAGTCAAACAGTCATACAACTGATGTATACTTGGAATGTTGTACAGTATATTTTCTTATTATCTATGCAACTCTTCTACTTTATAGAACCAATGTATCATTATAGAATTTCAATTATTATTATTATAGTAGGGCTGGGCGATATATCGCATGCGATTGTCACGCGCATTTCGTAGCCGGTTCCCTGATTACCGCTAAATCGCCATCACCTGCTTTCAGATAGAGCGGATTTAATAGACAAGCCGTAGTTCACTGACAAGCCACGCAATATCGCGTTCATATCACAGATGAATCGCCTTCGATAATGAACGCGATATTGCGTGGCTTGTCAGTGAACTACGGTTCTGTCTATTAAATGCCGCTCCATTTGAAAGCAGGTGATGGCGATTTAGCTGTAATCAGGGAACCGGCTTTACTGACGAAATGCGCGTGACAATCGCATGCGATATATCGCCCAGCCCTAATTATTAGTAGAAGTATTATTATTATTTATTTATTTATTTTACATTTCCGATCGCAAAACAAAGTTTTCCAATTATATACCATTTACAGAGTCAAGTTCAATGTTGGTATGTACATAGTGCTGCTGAATACATTTGTGTGGTCATAGCACCCCTGGTGTTGATCTTAGGGAAAGTACTTCAAAGGCTATGAATACATTTAGGTTAATTTAGAACTTTGTATCTTTTGCCAAGTTGGTGGCGTGGGCTAAATGAATTGGCCTTGTCTCAATGTCAGATGCTGAGTTTTGTTCCAATATGCTAAGTTACAACCTCACCTCATGCTTTATATCTTTCCAGTTGACTTTCATAGCATTTTGCAGGCAAATGGTTTAGAGAATAAATAAATCTTTTTTTTTTTTTTTTTTTTTTTACCATCCACTTGAATATCACCTTCAGTGTGGGGAAGACCATGCAAATGAAGAAATCTGTTCTGGAACTGGAACTGTAATAGACATTAATCATATCTCTTTTTTTCTCTGTAATAGGCCAGCTACAAACTAGTGCAGCACCACAGACAGGTAATTATACACCTTTGAAAAGAACGAGATCTGCTTTTCTCACAACTTGTAATACACCTGAAAACATTTATTTGAACTGAAAAACATGAAGCACTACAATCAATCTGACGTCAACATCTAAACATAACAATGTTGTGCATCTGTGTTAATTTTTTTTCTGCTCCAGCTTCGACATTGAACACTACTGCCTCACAACCTGGAGTCAAAGGTAATGATGAACCTCCACTATTGTTACCACTTTTTTATTATCTTATCAAAAATGCAAAAAACAAATGCAAAAAAACAAACAAACAAACAAACAAACAAACAAACAAAAAAACAATAAACCTAATAACCTGTTCCTCTATGTTAAATTGTTTTGTGGTTAATAGCTGTCAAGTTGGTGAATGGATCCAACCTTTGTTCTGGAAGAGTGGAGGTTCTCCACAATGGAACATGGGGAACAGTGTGTGATGATCTGTGGGATTCTACAGATGCAGCAGTGGTGTGTAGAGAACTGGGATGTGGGAGTGTTATTGAAGCAAAGAGTAATGCTTATTTTGGACAAGGCTCTGGACAAATATGGTTAGATGATGTCCAGTGTCATGGGAATGAATCTTCAGTGAAAGACTGTTCATCAAGAGGATGGGGAACACATAACTGTGGGCACAATGAAGATGCTGGAGTCATCTGCCAAGGTGAGTCAAACACATTTATACTAATGTATACTTGGAATGTTGTACAGTATATTTTCTTATTACTACTGGGCCACTGGGCACTACTGGGCGACTGTATATAGCACCCCTGGTGTTGATCTTAGGAAAAGTAATTCAAAGGCTATGAGTACATTTAGGTTCATTTAGAACTTTGTAACTTTTGGCAAGTTGGTGGCGTGGGCTAAATGAATTGGCCTTGTCTCAATGTCAGATGCTGAGTTTTGTTCCAATATCCTAAGTTACAGCCTCACCTCATGCTTTATCTTTGCAGTCGACTTTCTTAGCATTTTGCAGGCAAATGGTTTAGAGAATAATAATAATTATTATATATATATATATATATATATATATATATAATATACACACACAGTGGGTACGGAAAATATTCACCCCAGAGTGGTGAATATGTCATCATAACTTACCTCAGATGATGTACCAGTTTTTTTTTTTTTTTTTTTTTTTGTGAATGTGACATGGGTGGGTCCTTGTTTGTTACTGACGTTTTAGTTTGATTTCAGCAACTACCGACAAAGAGGCAGTCTGTCAGAAATCACACCACAGAAAACAAATTGCATGTTATGTGACTTAACCAAAGCACATCATTGGCTAAACTAAGGTCTTCTCTTACCAACAAAAAAAAAACAAAAAATCAAAACAGTGGCAAGGAAATGAATGCAAAGAGTATGTTGCCATATGGCAACACCATGCGGTAGAGGGTTAATGACTCGAGACTCATGAAAAAAGACTCCAGACTTGACTCATACTCCAGTGATAAAGACTTCAGACTTGACTCGGACTCCAGATAAAAGACTTCAGACTTGACTCAGGACTCCAGCTTAAAGACTTCAGACTTGACTCGGACTCCGGATAAAAGACTTGTGAACATCTCTGCTCTATATGGTACCCATCCCTCTTCGGTGCCCTCAGGGGGCCATTCTACCAACCCTGCTACCTTGTGTGCTTCAGGGCTCTGAGGAGGGCTCTTCTACCCCAGCGTTTGATTCGGTTGTTCCCTGCCAGTTCGCCGCTTCATGGCACTGAGTCGAATGCACAAAAAAATCAGAGGCCAGTCTCGAGAGACTGGTTCCCTTAGTAGAATTTTTGGCAGAATGGAAACTTCTCCCCAATATTTCTTGATGGGTGCTGCTCACAATAGAAAAGGGTTACAGGATACAATTTGGGTCTCGCCTACCCCGGTTCAACAGGGTCCTCCCTACAGTGGTGGACCCCGAGCAGTCTCTGGTAATGGAACAGGAGGTTATGACGCTCTTGCAAAAAGGAGCTATAGAAAGGGTTTCTCCTCCCAGCAAGCTGTCAGGGTTTTACAGCCGTTACTTCATTGTCCCAAAGAGGGATGGAGGGTTGCGTCCTATTCTAGATTTACGCGTGTTAAATTGCTCTGTGCAAAAGCTCAAGTTCAAGATGCTTACACTCAAATAGATCACCACACAGATCAGATCCGAGGACTGGTTTGTGACAGTAGATCTGAAAGACGCGTACTATCCATCCATCCTCAGCATCCAAAGCTTATCAATACAAGGTTCTTCCTATTGGCCTAGCACTTTCACCCCGCACTTTCACGGAATGCGTGGATGCAGCTCTGGCTCCCCTGAGACTCCAGGGCATCCATGTGTGGAATTATATTGACGATTGGTTGATTCTAGCTCAATCTGAGCAACAGACAGTTCAACATCGAGATGTTGTTCTGTCCCATATGAGAAGGTTAGGGCTGAGACTCAATGCCAAGAAGAGTGTGCTTCTTCCAGCTCAAACTACCAGCTATCTAGGGGTAGTCTGGGATTCCACCACAATGTAGGCACGTCTGTCTCCTGCTCGGGTGAATTCCATTCTCTCAGCTGTGAATGGGGTGAAATTAGGCCAGTCACTCACTGTAAAACAATTTCAGAGACTGTTGGGTCTGATGGCAGCTGTGTCCAATGTGATACCTTTTGGCCTGCTGCACATGAGACCCTTACAATGGTGGCTCAGGACCAAGGGGTTTTCTCCGAGGGGAAATACTTTTCACATGATCAAGGTCACGCAGCGATGCCTTTGTGCCTTAGTGATGTGGAAGAAGCCTTGGTTCCTGTCCCAGGGACCTGTGTTGGGGGCTCCTTGTCGTCATGTAATGCTAATGACGGATGCTTCTCTCACAGGCTGGGGGGCGATCATGAGTGTCATGAGGTCTTTGGGAGGACCATCTACTTTCCTTGCACATAAATCGTCTGGAAATGATGGCAGTATTTTGAGCACTCAAATACTTCCTCCCAGACCTGAGGGGCCACCATGTGTTTGTCCCATATGTCAGTGGTCTCATATATCAACCACCAGGGGGGTATGAGGTCTCACAGTTGTGCAAGTTAGCTCATCAAATCCTCCTGTGGGCCCAGGGGAAGCTCCTCTCCCTGAGAGCAGCTTATATCCCGGTGCATCAAAATGTGGGGGCAGACATCCTGTCGAGGCAGGGCCCGAGGCCCGGGGAATGGAGACTCCACCCCGAGGTGGTGGAGCTCATTTGGAAGAATTTCGGTCACACAGACGTTGACCTGTTTGCCTCGAAAGAGACTTCTCATTGTCCACTGTGGTACTCTCTCACTCATCTTCAGAGCTCCTTCCACGAGAAGGTGCATCCATGGTGCATTCGCTATTTACAAGGCGGAATTTGAAAGCAAAATAAATGAACGTGTCTATAGTGAGGAAAAATATCTGTTCATGCACGTGGTTAAAGTACACGAGCAGACCATCTATGGGAAAAGCTGGATTCATCTAAAGCATTTTTATTTTTATGCACACAATCATAATCTTTTACATTGTAATCCTTTTATTTTTAATATTTGGCATGTTTGCGTGCTGCTGTGCTTCCCTGTGTGTATAATAAGCAGAATGCACGTGTGTTGTGCAGCCCCATATGCAGTTGTGGCCAGAATTATTAGCCCCCTTCATAAATATGATCAAAGATGACTCTAAAAATAAATCTGCATTGTTTATCCTTTTGATCTTTAATTCATAAATTAGCAAAAATCTAACCTTTCATTGAAGGAAAGAATTGAAAGTGGGGGGAAAATAACATTAAGAAATAAATGTTTTTTCTCCAAAACACGTTGCCCACAATTATTAGCACCCTAGAATTTTTATGAGTAAATATCTCTGAAGTATATTCCCATTCAATATTTACATTTTTTTTAGCTCACCGGGGTGATCATGAACATGAAATTGTCCAGCCCATGACTTCCTGTTCCACAGGAGTATAACATGAGGAAACACAAAGGCCAAATTCCCTTAATCATTCATCACAATGAGAAAAAAACAAAGAATATAGTTCTGATGTGCAGCAAAAGATTGTTGAGCTTCACAAAATAGAAAGTGGCTGTAAGAAAATAGCTGAAGCATTGAAAACGTACTCGGTTACTAACGTAACCTCGGTTCCCTGAGATACGGAACGAGTACTGCGTATGGGGAAAGGTCTCCCTTTTTCCCCGTCACTGAAGCCTTTTTCAATAACGCAGTGTAACTGCACCGTCATTGGTTCACTCATAGACAAGTTGTTGAACCAATGGCGGCGCGGCATAGCTGCGCGGCCTATGGCGAGAAAGCGCGCGAACTTTCCCGCCGAAATGGGCGGGGTTAAGTGCTATATAAGCAGGCGTTTTGCCATAGGATTTCAGTGCCAATCGACTGAAGCGACGACTCTGAAGCCGCAGCCTCGTGGCACGGCAAGTAACGCAGTACTCGTTCCGTATCTCAGGGAACCGAGGTTACGTTTAGTAACCGAGTACGTTCCCTTTCGATACTTCACTCGTACTGCGTATGGGGAACGAATTCAACCGCGCCGTGCCACGGCAGGGAACGACACAACTTGTTTCGGACACCGGGAGGGGACCAAGGAAACAAGCAAGAAGGCAAAGCCGCCGTGTCCCTTGTTACACTACAAGGAAATGAATCCTGTAACTGCGTGAGGCGGAACTCACCAGGGGCCGCCAATCACACTGAAAGAACCCGAGCTTGTAAGGTCGGGACATCAAGATGGTAGAACCTGACAAAAGTGGACGGCGAAGACCAGCCGGCCGCCTCACAGTCTTTTATGGAAACTCCGTTGGACCAAGCCCATGAGGAAGCCATTCCCCTAGTGGAATGAGCTCTGACTCCTATGGGGCATTCAGCACCCAGGGAGGAGTAACACAGGTTAATAGCGTCGACTATCCAACGTGAGAGACGCTGTTTTGAGACCGGAGACCCCTTGGTGCGGCCACCAAAACAAACAAGGAGCTGATCCGACTGCCTGAAAGGCTGAGATCGCTCCACATAGGTCCTCAATGCCCTGACAGGGCAGAGTAATTCCAGCTCTCGTTCATCCGTAGAGGAAGGAAGAGCGGAAAGTGAGATGACCTGAGCTCTGAACGGAGTTGAGAGCACTTGGGAACGTAGCCATGCCTGGGTTTTCAGAATGACCTTTGAATCATTAGGTCCGAATTCGAGGCATGCAGGGCTCACAGAGAGGGCCTGCAAATCGCCAACACGCTTGACCGATGCTAGTGCAAGTAGCAGAGCGGTTTTTAGCGTCAGGGACCTGAGGTCAGCTGAATGCAGCGGCTCAAAGGGTTTGCCCTTTAGGGCCCTGAGGACCAGAGAAAGGTCCCAAGTGGGCACAGTAAGAGGACGAGGTGGATTTAATCGCCTAGAACCCCTTAAGAAACGGACTACAAGGCCGTTTCGCCCCACTGATTGGCCGGCAATAGGAGCATGGAACGCTGCGATGGCTGCCACGTAAACTTTAAGCGTTGAAGGGGCGCGCCCCATATCCAAACGCTCTTGGAGGAAAGACAGTATGAAGGATACGTCACTCTCCACAGGGTCTATGTGCGTGAGGAACACCATTCAACAAAGACCGACCATTTATGAGCGTAGAGGCGTCTCGTGGACGGGGCTCTCGCCTGAGAAATGGTATTTAGAACGTCCCGGGGAGGCTAGTCGGCTCCCATCGAGGACCAGAGGTGTAGAGCCCAGAGCTCTGGCTGTGGGTGCCAGATCGTTCTGTTTGCCTGAGAGAGGAGATCCCGTCTCAGGGGAATCGGCCAGGGGGCTCTCGTGGAGAGCCTGAACAGCTCCGAGGACCAGACTTGGCTCCTCCAGAGCGGGGCCACCAGAAGGACTCTGTGTTGGTCTTCTCTGATGCGCCTGATGACCTGAGGGATCAGTGCGATCGGGGAAAGCATAAAGGAGCGTGCTGGCCATGCGTGGGCCAGAGCATCGACCTTCTTCGAGAAAAATGTTGGGCAGTGAGAGTTGTCTTCTGAGGCGAAGAGATCTATGTCCGCTTTCCCGAAGAACTCCCAAATCGTGAGAACCGTCTGGGGGTGGAGCATCCACTCGTCTGAGGGATGTTGCTCCGTGACAACATGTCCGCGCCCAGATTGGTCTTGCCAGGAATATGAGTCGCTCTTAGTGACTGAAGTCTTGGCAGAGCCCATATCAGAAGACGTTTCGCCAGAGCGCATAAGCGGCTGGACGAGACCTCCCTGATGGTTTATGTACGACACCACTGTCATGCTGTCCGATTGGACTAAGACATGGCGTCCTGTCAAGTGAGCCTGAAAGGATTGAAGGGCTTTCATCACTGCTAGCATCTCTAGACAGTTGATATGTAGACGGCTTTCCTCGTGACTCCACGAGCCGAAGGCCGGTCTGCCCTCGCACACAGCGCCCCAACCCGAGTTGGAGGCGTCCGTTGAGAGCACCGTCCTTCGTGAGACCGCCTGCAGGGGTACTCCAAGACTGAACCAGGCAGGGTTCAACCAAGGTTTCAGGGCTAGAAGACAGGCCCGATTGACCTTGAGACATAGGCGGCCGTGCCGCCAAGCGTTTGGAGGTACCCGGAATTTCAACCAGTACTGCAGAGGCCGCATCCGAAGAAGGCCGAGTTGTAGCACCGGGGAGGCGGAAGCCATCAGCCCTAGCAACCTCTGGAAAAGCTTCAGAGGGAGATAGGCTTTGTTCTTGACTGAGCCGCGAGCTGCTGAATCGTCAGAGCGCGCTCGACGAGACCACTGCCGTCATACGGACTGAGTCTAAGACTGCCCCCAGAAATGAAATTTGTTGGCTGGGGCACAGCGAGCTCTTGGCTAAGTTGACCCTGAGACCCAGGCATTGCAGATGGCTGAGGAGCACGGATCTGTGGTGTTCTAGCTCGGCTCGCGACCGGGCTAGGATGAGCCAGTCGTCGAGATAATTTAGAACCCGGATTCCCATCTGTCTCAGAGGGGAAAGCGCCGCGTTCATGCACTTGGTGAAAGTGCGAGGAGCCAGAGACAGCCCGAAGGGCAGGACCGTATATTGGTACGCCACCCCCTCGAATGCGAATCTCAAGAATCGTCTGTGAAGGGGGGCTATCTGGATGTGAAAATACGCATCCTTCAGGTCCAGCGAGCAGAACCAGTCCTCGGGGCAAATGTGCGCGAGGATCTGCTTCAGCGTCAGCATTTTGAACTTCCGTCTCATGAGGGAGCGATTCAAAAGTCTGAGATCTAGGATGGGTCTGAGACCGCCATCCTTCTTGGGGACAGAAAGTAGCGGCTGTAAAAGCCCGACTCTCGCTCTGCAGAGGGAACTATTTCCACAGCTCCCTTTCTTAGCATTGTCATAACCTCGGCACGGAGGACGTGAGCGTCGTCCGGGTTCACCAAGGTTTGAAGCACCCCGCCGAAGCGAGGGGGCCGTCGTGCAAATTGGAGCGAGTAGCCCTGAGTTACGATCCCCAGGATCCATTCTGACACATCGGGGATGGCTTGCCAAGCCTCGGCCCGAGTGACAAGGGGTTGAATGACATCGGATGGCAGGCCGCCGGAGAGGGGGCCGCACACCGAGAGAGGAGGAAGAGGAAATTTGCTCTCTTTTTGATGAAGTAAAATAGTGTTCGCCGTGAAAACGGCGTTTTGAGTGGGCGCAACAGATGTGGGCCAGCTACAGCATGAAGCATGTTTCCCACGCCCGGAATTAAACGAGGCGGAGGGGAAACTGCACGCAGGAGCTTTTGGGGTGGTCCGGTCGCAACGAGACAATCCCCATCCTCTTCCTTTCTGAGAAATCAGGACGTCTTCGGAGTCACCGGGTCCAGCACAATCTTGGGCCGGGGTCCCTGGCGTCTCGGGAAGGGAGGGCGCTTCGCAGGGCGTGAGCGCTGGCGGTGCTCCTTAGGTGGCGCTGCCTGGGCGGCGGGTGCGTTGGCTTGTTCTGCTGAGCCGGCGCAGTCCTGGGGCGGCTGGAAGCAGAAGCGGAGCTGGCGCTTGGGCAGAAAGTGTCTCATAGCCTGAGACGATTTCTGCGCCGCGGTGAAGCGCTCAGTAAAACCATCCACTGCTGGCCCAAAGAGACCGGAGGGTGAGACCGGAGCGTCCAGGAAGGCCGTCTTGTCCAGGTCCTTGATCTCCGTCAAGTTGAGCCACAGTGGCGCTCCAATACTACCAGGCTGGCCATTGAGCGGCCAATGGCCTGGGCCGTAGCCTTCGTGGCTCGCAGGGCTAGATCGGTGGCGCTGCGGAGGTCCTTGAAGGCCGGTGCATCAATTCCAGACTCGTCCAGCGAGCGGAGGAGTTTGGCCTGGAAGACCTGGAATATGGCCATAGTATGGAGCGCAGAGGCAGCCTGGCCCGCCGAGGTGTAAGCCCGTCCAGCCAGAGTGGATGTGGTCCGGCAGGGCTTGGAAGGAAGGGCCCTCTTAGTCTTCCATCCCACAGCGCGGGAGGGCAGAGGTGAGCAGCCACCGCTTCATCCAGGGGTGGCAGATGCTCGTATCCCTTCTCCTCGGCGCCGTCGACGGCGGTGAGGGCAGAGCGATGCGTCGTGTGGAGGCGGGCGGAGTACGGAGCGCGCCACGATTTAGTGAGCTCCTCATGGACCTCGGGGAAGAAGGGAGCTGAGCGCTGGCGAGGCGCTTGGCGGCGGCCTGGGAGGAACCATTCGTCCAGGCGGCTGCGAGATGGCTCCTCTGGAGGGGCCCATTCGAGGTCCAGCTCTTCCACGGCCCTGGACAGGATACGGAATAATTCGGCATCCATGCCTTGGCCGTGTTCAATGGGCTCCAAAGGAGGGGGGGAGCGGGATCCTCCGGCTCACCGCCCAACCTTCTGCTTCGGAGGCAGCGAGGGACATGGAGTCATCCTGTTCGTCGTCTGATCCTCCAAACGAGACGAGGTCACTTGCATCGGCAGAGGGACGCTGCTCGGGTCGGGAGACAAGACGGAGAATGTTCCCTTGGAGGAGAAGGCGAGGCACGCGGGGGCTGGGCCGGCGTGAGCTCGCTAAACTCCGGGCGCTGGGTCGCTCTACCCCGCTGTCTCTTCCTTGCCGGCTCGCGGGAGGAAGGAGACGGGAGGGCGCGAGCGGCGAGATCGCCTTCAAAGAAGGCGCCCCGCGAGCGCAGGGAACCGAGACTCATGCTCTCGCAGTGCGGGCATGAGGCTCCAGCGAGCGCGCCGTCAGCGCTGGGACTTGCCCAGGCAAGCGACGCACTCGCTGTGACCATCGTCGTCGTGCAGAGGGGCTCTGCACGTGCCACATGAGTGGCGCGGCATTTGGATCAACGCCGCCGCCGTGATAACGGCGATTGGGGGGCTCTTATAGAGCGGCGAGGGCCGCGGAAGCTCAAAGGAGCGGTGAAAACCGCTGTTTTACGCTCTTTTAGAGCGGCAATAAGCCGCAGAGAAGCCCTCAGGAAGGCGCGCCGGATGGCGGCAGGAGACACGCTAGGAAGCGGCCGGGAGCGGGAAGCGGGAGGCGGCGACTCGAGGACGGCGCTGCGGGCTGCAGTCAGCGAGGGCGCCGGCGCTGTCTCCGACCGCGAGTCCAGCTGAGTCCGCTGCAGGAGCCTCTTCAGACGGCGGCGAGAGCTTCTGGAAGGCGGCGAGCTTCTTCGGCTTCAGGCGGAGATCAGCGAGGAGAAGTAGAAGTCGTCGCTGAAGGAGAAAACACTGAAATCCTATGGCGAAACGCCTGCTTATATAGCACTTAACCCCGCCCATTTCGGCGGGAAAGTTCGCGCGCTTTCTCGCCATAGGCCGCGCAGCTATGCCGCGCCGCCATTGGTTCAACAACTTGTCTATGAGTGAACCAATGACGGTGCAGTTACACTGCGTTATTGAAAAAGGCTTCAGTGACGGGGAAAAAGGGAGACCTTTCCCCATACGCAGTACGAGTGAAGTATCGAAAGGGAATCCCCATTTCCACTATCAGTCACTGAGCACAAAATGAAGCTTCTGACATGGCCATCCCAGTCCCCTGACCTGACCCTAAAGAGAATGAGTGGAGTGAACTGAAGATAAGAAGCACGAACATGGAGCTGGAATCTGAAGGATCTGGAGAGATTCTGTATGAAGGAATGGTCTCTGATCTCGTCAGGTGTTCTCCAAACTCACCAGGCGTTATAGAAGAAGACTCAGAGCTGTTCTCTTGGGAAAAGGAGGTTTCAAAAAGTATTGAATAAAAGGGTGCTAATAATTGTGGGCAACATGTTTTGGAGAAAAACATTTATTTCATTAATGTTATTTCCCCCCCACTTTCAATTCTTTTCCTTCAATGAAAGGTTAGATTTTTGCTAATTTTATAAATTAAAGATCAAAAGGATAAAAAATGCAGATTTATTTTTAGAGTCATCTTTGATCATATTTATGAAGGGGGCTAATAATTCTGGCCACAACTGTAGGCGCATATTACTAATCTGCTCTTTAAATAACAAAACAAATATTGCGGCATTGATTTTAGACCAGGTATCAGTTGGTCAATGGCGCAGTCTATTGTAGTTGCCTCAAAATAGTAACGTGCCTACAATGTGTCTGAACACACCTCATTTTCAGACCAGCATGCCCATGGGTGCACAAATGTGTGCAAATGCATTTGCTATTTAAACAACGTGGTGCAGGACATGGAAACGATAACTGCACCGGGCTGAAATTAGCAAAAAACACTTTTCGCATCTGCCGCCGCATTGCGCAGGGTGTATGATAAGGCCCTATGTGTACATTTAGCTGCATTTAGAACTTTGTCTTTGTCTAGAACTTCATGTTAGAACTTTTGCCCAGTTGGTGGTGTGGGCTAAATAAATTGTCCTGGTGTCAAAGTCAGACACTGAGTTTTGTTCCAATATGAAAAGGTCCCGCCTCACTTCATGGCATCTTTGCAGTCAACTTTTATAGCATGTTGCAGGCAAATGTTTTTTTTTTTGTTTTTTTTTTCCTTTTTTTTTAACATCCATTTGAATATCACTTTCAGTGTGGGAAAGATCATGCAAATGAATGCATCTGTTCTGGAACTGTAATAGACTTTAATCATATCTCTTTTTTTTTTTTTTTTTTTCTCTGTAATAGGCCAGCTACAAACTAGTGCAGCACCACAGACAGGTAATTATACACCTTTCTCGCAACTTGTAAAACTGCAGAAAACATTAGTTTGAACTGAACATGGAGCACTGCAATCTGACATGTCAACATCATCTAAACATAACAATGTTGTGTATTTGTGCGTTCAATTTTTCTGGTACAACAGCGACATTAAACACGACTGCCTCACAACCTGTAGTCAAAGGTAAGGATGCTGAGTATGAAACTCCACTATTGTTACCACTTTTTTATTATCTCATCAAAGTGTGTATTAATTCTGGGAATTCTGATTAATAGCTGTCAAGTTGGTGAATGGATCCAACCTCTGTTCTGGAAGAGTGGAGGTTCTCCACAATGGAACATGGGGAACAGTGTGTGATGATCTGTGGGATTCTACAGATGCAGCAGTGGTGTGTAGAGAACTGGGCTGTGGGAGTGTTATTGAAGCAAAGAGTAATGCTTATTTTGGACAAGGTTCTGGACAAATATGGTTGGATGATGTCCAGTGCCGTGGGAATGAATCTACCCTGAAAAACTGTTCATCACTTGGATGGGGAATACATAACTGTGGGCACTATGAAGATGCTGGAGTCATCTGCCAAGGTGAGTCAAACAGTCATACAACTGATGTATAATTGGAATGATATACAGTGTATTGTTGTGGATGTGAAAAATAAAAATTTGATTTGATATTTTCTCATTAGTAATGCAACAATGTTTCATGTTCTAAATCAATGTTTCCCCACCAGGGTGCCATCTCGTGAGAGCAGGGGTGTCGTGTAAAAAATCATTCAAACATTTTAAACTGATAAAATGTGTATGAATTTTAGCATGAAATTGTAAGGGTTGGTCATGATTTTCATTCCCGTGCTCCCATTCAAAGTGGGAACACATAAAGCCACATTTCAAACAGCCCGCAAGTGCCAAATTGATTTATTTTTTAATGGCTTGTTGCGTTTACGGTCAAATACATACTAAAATATTGTCACAATATCTCTGTTACCAAGTATTCACATAAACAGTCAGGGTAACACTTTAGAATACTGATCCTTCATTAAGTCATTACTAGTGGGTTACCATGATCTTCACTTTATAAATAATTATACATTATGCATCATTCATGTTAATTACGAACATGTATTTAGTAGTTCTCTGGGAGGTATGAAAAAAAAAAAAAAAAACAGTAGTTACTGATTAGCTAATAGTGAACTACCACCTTCAACTGAGCACTGTTACTTACTAATTCTTGGCGAGATCTCAGTAGTTTATTGTTAGTTAATAGTTTACTAGAGTGTTAATAATGCATTATTCATTTGTTCCTGTGCAATTATTCATATGAAGGATCAGTATTCTAAAGTGTTACCACAGTCGATAATGTCCTAAGTGAACGTTAACAATTCAGAAAGAAAACGCATGTGCAACAGTATATTGGATTTGTGCATCAGGTCTTAAAGTGACAGCAGCCTAATAAACATGTTGCTGTCTGTGTTTTTAAAGTTAATCAAACAACAAAATCACTGCTCTTGACTGAATAACTGTTGTAACTTTATTTGATTTATCTGTATTTATTTTTTACAATGAAATCTGTCCATGGTTATATAATATTTAATTACTTCATTCAGTTTGTCTTTTTTAAAATTGAATTCAAAGTTTGAATTCAAGCTATCTTGTGCTTTTGCAATACAATTACCCCAAAAAGCACAAATACATTAAGTGAGCAAACATTGAGTGAGACAGTTGTAATGGTAATTGAGCAATGTTTATATATGAATAAAAGCATAAAATAAAAACTTTCATCATATAAAGTGATCTCTACAAAAGAAATTATCGACTGCCTAGACCTTCAATGAATGGACAAAACATAGATAATGTTAAACATATGACAGTATATACGGTGGTTCTTCCCTGTGGTATCGAAAATCAATGCTTTTCAAGGTATCGTATTGAAGTTAGTATTGTGACAACACTAGTGTAGGTTGCCACATTTTTCATTTATTTTTTCAAAGGGTACTGTGACTGAAAAAAAAAAAAGGTTGGGAACATTGTTCTAAATAACATGATCTACTTCAAAGAAGTATTATAGTATTTATTTATTTATTTATAAATTTCTAAATTGCACAACAATGTTTTCCAATTACATGCCATTTATGCCTTACTTAATGAATTAGTAAAACAGATCTATGAAAAATGAAATATGCATTCATCATAAATTTTCTATAATTAACAAAAAAATCAAATTACAAACCCGATTCCAAAAAAAAGTTGGGACACTGTACAAATTGTGAATAAAAAGGAATGCAATAATTTACAAATCTCATAAACTTATATTTTATTCACAATAGAATATAGATAATATATCAAATGTTGAAAGTGAGACATTTTGAAATGTCATGCTAAATATTGGCTCATTTTGGATTTCATGAGAGCTACACATTCCAAAAAAGTTGGGACAGGTAGCAATAAGAGGCCGGAAAAGTTAAATGTACATATAAGGAACAACTGGAGGACCAATTTGCAACTTATTAGGTCAATTGGCAACATGATTGGGTATAAAAAGAGCCTCTCAGAGTGGCAGTGTCTCTCAGATGTCAAGATGGGCAGAGGATCACCAATTCCCCCAATGCTGCGGCGAAAAATAGTGGAACAATATCAGAAAGGAGTTTCTCAGAAAAAAAATAACAGAGAGTTTGAAGTTATCATCATCTACAGTGCATAATAGCATCCTAAGATTCAGAGAATCTGGAACATCTCTGTGCGTAAGGGTCAAGGCCGGAAAACCATACTGGATGCCCGTGATCTTCGGGCCCTTAGATGGCACTGCATCACATACAGGAATGCTACTGTAATGGAAATCACAACATGGGCTCAGGAATACTTGCAGAAAACAGAAGCGCAGGTGTCACGAATCCTGTCAGTTCCGGACTACATTTCCCATCATCCCCCCTGTCAATCACATGCACTCACTCCACCTATCACCTGTTGCCACATCCACCCTAGCACACCACACTGATCACCACACCCAGCTGCAGCTCATTATCAGGACTATAAAGGACTCACACTCACACCACCAGTTTGCGAAGTCTTGATTACCCAGTGTGTCATTTCTGAGCGTTTCCTTGTTTCCTGTCTGCCTGTGTTTGATCTTGCCTGTTCCTGTTTATTGACCCGTTGCTGCCTGTCCTGACTCTTGCCTTGTATACTGTTCTGTGAATGATATCCGCCTGCCTCGATCTACTGCCTGTACCCTGACTACGTTTCTGCCTGTTCCTTACTGTTCCTGTTTGCCCCTGATTGACCCTGTACGACTATGCTCACTGTAAATAAAAGCTTGCATATGGATCTCTGCCTCAGTCCCGCTACGTTACAGCAGGTGTTTTCTCTGGGCCAAGGCTCATTTAAAATGGACTGTGGCAAAGTTGAAAACTGTTCTGTGGTCAGACGAATCAAAATTTGAAGTTCTTTTTGGAAAACTGGGACGCCATGTCATCCGGACTAAAGAGGACAAGGACAACCCAAGTTCTAGAACAACATATGCTCCCATCCAGACGTCGTCTCTTTCAGGGAAGACCTTGCATTTTTTAACATGACAATGCCAGACCACATACTGCATCAATTTCATGGCTGCGTAGAAGAAGGATCCGGGTACTGAAATGGCCAGCCTGCAGTCCAGATCTTTCACCCATAGAAAACATTTGGTGCATCATAAAGAGGAAGATGCGACAAAGAAGACTAAGACAGTTGAGCAACTAGAAGCCTGTATTAGACAAGAATGAGAAAACATTCCTATTCCTAAACTTGAGCAACTTGTCTCCTCAGTCCCAGACGTTTGCAGACTGTTATAAAAAGAAGACGGGATGCCACACAGTGGTAAACATGGCCTTGTCCCAACTTTTTTGAGATGTGTTGATGCCATGAAATTTAAAATCAACTTATTTTTCCCTAAAAATGATACATTTTCTCAGTTTAAACATTTGATATGTCATCTATGTTGTATTCTGAATAAAATATTGAAATTTGAAACTTCCACATCATTGCATTCTGTTTTTATTCACAATTTGTACAATTTCCCAACTTTTTTTTGGAATCGGGTTTGTAAATAAATATAAAAAAAAATAAAAAAAATAAAAAAAAACAAGAGAGATAATTGATTATCAACTTCTTACGTTTGACTCTGGTAATGTAATTCAGTTAGTTCTTGTCAGCATATAAATGCTCCAGCTTCATCCATTCTTTGTTTCTCCTCTTAGATGTGAGTGACCCCTGTTCTGAGCTCAACTGCACTAAGGATGAACTGTGTGGAGAGAAAAACGGCGTTTACGGCTGTTTCTGTAACGAGAGCCATCAAAGACCTGACCCAGACTTTTTTGGTTGGACTCATTCCACAACAACAATTCAAATCTAAGTTTTAAGTAATTAATCACATTTTTTATTAAAGCTACTTTGGTGTTCTTACTTTTTTTATGTCAGATTTTTCTGAAGTTTGTGAAAGCAGCTCTGGTTCCATGTCCCTGTCTCGCTGTCTGCTCTTTGAGGCTGGTTTTCCTGCTGACAACTTACACCTCAATGACCCCAGCTGCAAAGGAACAGTCCGGAATGGCAGAGTGGAGTTCTATTTTGACAACAATGACCACATCTGTGGTACAAATCTTGTGGTAGGTGTCATTATGTATACTATATGCAGTTTAAACACACTAAGCTCTCACATCTCAATTTGTTAATGACTAAATAACGTAGAAATACAACTAAGGAAAGAGTACAACTAAACCTTTTTTATTCAAACTAGTTGTCGGATGAGTTTTTTCTCTTAATACTGTAGCTTTTTTTGCAAGCTGCTCTTCTTCTTGTAGACAATATCTTGAATTAAATTCAAACTAATGTTCTAACTAACTAATGTATTTGTGAATTAAAATGTTCAAATATTATGTATCTGGTCCACAGGACAATGGCACCCACTTCATCTATGAGAACTTTATTTTTGGAGCTCAGGACTTGACCAAAGGTCCCATCAGCAGGAAGAGAATTCTGAAGCTGAATTTTAGCTGTATATACCCCCAAACTGAAACACTTTCTTCAAATATGGAAATCAATCCACTAGAGAGGTGGGACTTCAGCATTCTGACTCTGTTTTGCCACTTCATTTAAAAAAAAAAAAGTTTTATATATGTTTTTTATGTAAACCGAGAGCATGTATGCTACTGTATATCTCTAAAATAGAGTCATTAAATTGATACAGTATGTATCAATGTATCAGTATAATTTTTCCACACATCTACCCTACTGTTATTTCAACAGCATTGTCCACAAGAAGCTTCCTGCTGGTCAAGGGAGATATCAGGTCAGGATGGTTCTGTATCAGGATGCTGAGTTCTCCCAGCCCTTCAATGGAAGTGTGAACGTGGAGATAAACCAGCAGATGTTCGTGGAAGTTCGTGTTGAGGGAGTTGACAGCCGTCAGTTTGCCACAGTGATTGACAAATTTTGGGCGACACCTGCGAATGATCCTCATCACTCAATCCGCTGGGACCTCATCAGCAGAGAGTAAGACTTTTCTTGTGTTTTAATCAAAGTCTTACAAGACAGAAGAGCAAAACTTGCAGGCCATTATTCTTTCTTTTGGGGTACAGATTTTCTGAAAGCACCACTTTAATGCCTCTATAAATTTGATGCCAATTAGTGATTCAGAATTGTAATCTGCACACTTGTGTTGTACTCTTGAAAAATGTAAAACAACAAATAATTTTTCAGTGTTTTTGTTGATATTATTATTTTATACAATGTTCGGTAACACTTTATAATAAGTATAATGTAAAAATATTCACAAATAATTTGCAAACAATTCATTTATAGTTAACTAATGGTTTATAAACTGCATTTAATACATTAATAGACTATATACAAATAGTGAGTTCTTTATGCATTGTCATTGTAATAAACAACATGATATTGTTTAATTAGCTCAAAGGGTTAAATAATGCTTTGTTAACAACGTATTAACTGTAAATTGTTCTCACTTTAGATTAGGTCATGGAAAATGGGAAAATGACATTAATTATATGCATAAAACCAACCTTTATTGGACAATAATTGCATTATTATTGAGTTCAATAAAATGTTTATAAATGACTTAAAGGGTTAGTTCACCCAAAAATAAAAATTCTGTCATTTATTACTTAACCTCATGCCGTTTCACACCCGTGAGACCTTCGTTAATCTTCGGAACACAAATTAAGATATTTTGATGAAATCTGATGGCTCCGTGAGACCTGCATAGGGAGCAATGACATTTCATCTCTCAAGATCCATTAATGTACTAAAAACATATTTAAATCAGTTCATGTGAGTACAGTGGTTCAATATTAATATTATAAAGTGACGAGAATATTTTTGGTGCACCAAAAAAAACCAAAATAACGACTTATTTAGTGATGGCCGATTTCAAAACACTGCTTCAGGAAGCTTCAGAGCACAAATGAATCAGTGTATCGAATCTGCTGTTCGGAGCGCCAAAGTCACATGATTTCCGACGTTGGCAGTTTGACACACGATCTGAATCATGATTCGACACACTGATTCATTATGCTCCGAAGCTTCCTGAATGCAATTAAATTCTAATAAAGGTTGCTTTAAAGCAATTACAGGGTTAGTTCATCCAAAAATGAAAATTCTGTCATTAAAGGTGCACTATGTAATATTTTTTGTCTGCTAGAGGTCGCTAGCTTGATGACGCCAAGTTTGAGCGTGGAATTTTGGGACATGTGGTCTCCACCTCAACGTACAGTGCAAAAGAATAGGGATAGGACTCGAGAAGAAATCATGTTCATGGATGCGATTATTAACGTCACGGCGGCTGCTGTGAGACACTGTTACACACTGCAGTAAGATAGATCGATTTTAGAATATCATATTAAATGCTGGATGGCTTGTGTTGATAAATGGCATGCAATTAATTTTAAAACGTATTGTATGATGGAGAAAATGCTGTATTACTGTCACTAAAAATAAAGCTGCATCTGATTATGCTATGTTAGCTACCTCACAAAATAGTGTTTTTCTCTGAGGCATGGTAAAGCATGGTACTCGCAAAAAAACGTACTCGGTTACTAACGTAACCTCGGTTCCCTGAGATACGGAACGAGTACTGCGTATGGGGAAAGGTCTCCTTTTTCCCCGTTACTGAAGCCTTTTTCAATAACGCAGTGTAACTGCATCGTCATTGGTTCACTCATAGACAAGTTGTTGAACCAATGACGGCGCGGCATAGCTGCGCGACCTATGGCGACAGAGCGCGCGAATATTCCCGCCGAAATGGGCGGGGTTTAGGGCTATATAAGCGGGCGTTTTGCCATAGGATATCAGGTCATTCGACTGAAGCGACGACACTGAAGCCGCAGCCTCGTGGCACGGCATGTAACGCAGTACTCGTTCCGTATCTCAGGGAACCGAGGTTACGTTAGTAACCGAGTACGTTCCCTTTCGATACTTCACTCGTACTGCGTATGGGGAACGAATTCAACCGCGCCGTGCCACGGCAGGGAATGACTGGACTTGTCTTGGGCACCGTGAGGGAACCAGAGGACAAGTGAGAAGGCCGGAGCCGTCGAACCCTCGTTACACTACAAAAAGGGAGTTAACTCCCAGAGTGGCATGAAGCGGAGCTCGATAGAGGCCGCTGGATCATACCGAGAGGACCCGAGCTTGCAAGGTCGGGACGTCCAAATGATAAAATCTGACAAAAGTGGACGGCGAGGACCAGCCGGCCGCCTCACAGATGTCTTTAATCGAAACTCCACTAGACCAGGCCCAAGAGGAAGCCATTCCTCTAGTAGAGTGAGCTCTAACTCCTATGGGGCAGTCGAGGCCCATAGAGGAGTAACAAAGAGCAATAGCGTCGACTATCCAACGCGAAAGACGTGGCTCAAAGGGAGGCCCTTTAAGAGCTCTGAGGACCAAAGAGAGGTCCCAGGTGGGAACAGTGAGAGGACGAGGAGGATTTAATCGCCTAGAACCTCTCAAGAAACGCACCACGAGGTTGTTTCATCCCACTGACTGGCCAGCAATAGGAGTGTGAAACGCTGCAATGGCTGCTACGTAAACTTTGAGTGTTGAAGGTGTGCGACCCAGATTCAAACGCTCCTGGAGAAAAGACAGTATTGGAGATACGTCACACTCCACTGGGTCTATGTTGCGTGTAGAACACCAGTCAACAAAGACCGACCATTTCTGGGCGTAGAGGCGTCTCGTGGACGGAGCTCTCGCCTGAGAAATGGTATTCAGCACGTCCCCGGGGAGGTTAGCAGGCTCCCGTCGAGGGAACAGAGGTGCAGAGCCCAGAGTTCTGGCTGGGGATGCCAAATCGTCCTGTTCGCCTGAGAGAGGAGGTCCCGTCTCAGGGGGATCGGCCACGGAGCTTTTGTGTGGAAAGCCTGAACAGCTCTGAGGACCAAACTTGGCTCCTCCAGAGCGGGGCCACCAGGAGGACTCTGTGCTTGTCTTCCCTGATTCGTCTGATGACCTGTGGGATCAGAGCGATCGGGGGAAAAGCGTAAAGGAGGGTGCTGGGCCAGACATGGGCCAGCGCATCTTCCTCCTTAGAGAAATAAATTGGGCAGTGAGAGTTGCCTTCTGAAGCGAAGAGGTCTACCTCTGCCTTTCCGAAGAACTCCCAGATCATGAGAACTGTCTGGGGGTGGAGCATCCACTCGTCTGAGGGGACATTGCTCCGAGATAGCATGTCTGCTCCCAAGTTTGTTCTCCCGGGTATGTGAGTCGCCCTGAGCGACTGAAACCTCGGTGATGCCCATTCCAGAAGACGCTTCGCCAGAGCGCATAAGCGGCTGGACGAAAGACCGCCCTGGTGATTTATGTATGACACCACTGTCATGCTGTCCGACTGGACTAAGACGTGGCGCCCTGTCAGGTGTGCCTGGAACGCATGAAGGGCTCGAATCACTGCCGACATCTCGAGGCAGTTGATGTGCAGATGGCATTCCTCGTGAGACCACGAGCCGAAGGCCGGTCTGCCCTCGCAAAGAGCGCCCCAACCTGTGTTGGACGCATCCATTGAGAGCACCGTCCTTCTGGACACCGCCTGTAGGGGTACCCCTTGGTTGAACCATACAGGGTTCATCCAGGGTTTCAGAGCTGCCAAACAGGCCTGATTGACCCTGAGACGCAGGCGGCTGTGCCGCCAGGCGTGAGGAGGGACCCGGAACTTCAACCAGTACTGCAGAGGCCGCATCCGAAGAAGGCCGAGCTGCAGAACCGGGGAGGCGGAAGCCATCAGCCCTAGCATCCTCTGGAAAAACTTCAGAGGGAAATAGGCTCTGTTCCTGACCGATGCCGCGAGCTGCTGAATGGCCAGAGCGCGCTCTGGAGAGACTACAGCCGTCATACGGACTGAGTCGAAAACCGCACCCAGGAACGTTATACGCTGGCTGGGGAGCAGTGAGCTCTTGGCAAAGTTGACCCTGAGACCCAGGCACTCCAAGTGGCTAAGTAACACGGATCTGTGATGCTCCAGCTCGGCTCGTGACTGGGCTAGGATGAGCCAGTCATCGAGATAATTGCGAACCCGGATTCCCATCAGTCTCAGTGGGGAAAGCACCGTGTTCATGCACTTGGTAAAAGTGCAAGGAGCTAGGGACAGTCCGAATGGAAGGACCGTATATTGGTAAGCCACACCCTCGAACGCGAATCTCAAGAATCGCCTGTGATGGGGGGCTATCTGGATGTGAAAGTATGCATCTTTCAGGTCCAGCAAGCAGAACCAGTCCCCGGGGGCAAACCTGCGCGAGGATGTGCTTCAGCGTTAGCATCTTGAACTTCCGTCTCATGAGGGAGAGGTTCAAGAGCCTGAGATCTAAGATGGGTCTGAGACCGCCATCTTTTTTGGGAACTAGAAAATAACGGCTGTAGAACCCCGAATTGCTCTCTGAGGGGGAGACTATTTCTATAGCTCCTTTCCTCAGAAGAGACGTGACTTCAGCTCGGAGGACATAAACGTCGTCCGTGTTGACTGAAGTCTAAGGCACCCCGCTGAAGCGCGGGGGCCTTCGGGCGAACTGAAGCAAAGTAGCCTCGACTTATGGTTCCCAGAACCCAGCTTGACACTCCGGGGATGGCCCGCCAGGCCTCGGCCCGCGTGACAAGGGGCTGAATGGTATCGGGTGACGGGCCGCCAATCGGGGGCCCGTGCACCGGAGAGAGTGGAAAAAGAACTTCGCTCTTTCTTAGAGAAGGTAGAATATTCATAGTGTTCGCCATAAGAATGGCGTTTTGCATGGACGCAGCACTGGGCCCAGTTAGCACAACACTGAACATATCTCCCACGCCCGGAGCTGAACGATGCTGAGGGGGGGTGGAACGAAAGAGCTTTTGGGGTGGTCCGGCCGTGGCGAGACTTTGTCCCATCCTCTTCCTTCCTGAAACATCAGGAGGGCTTAGGAGGCGTCGGGTCCAGCGTAATCTTAGGCCGGGGTCCCTGACGTTGCCTCGGGAAGGAGGAGCGCTTACGATGGCGCTGTTCCTTGGGTGGTGGTGCCTGAGAGGTAGAGGGGGCAGGTTTGTTCTGCTGAGCCGGCGCAGACTTGGGGCGGCTGGAAGCAGACGTGCAGCTAGAGCGTTTTGGCAGGAAGTGTCGCATAGCCTGAGACGACTTGTGTGCTGCAGTAAAACGCTCCGTAAAGCCCTCTACTGCTGGCCTGAAGAGACCAGAAGGAGAGACCGGGCATCCAAAAAGGCCGTCTTGTCCATCTCCTTAATCTCGGTCAGGTTGAGCCACAAATGGCGCTCAAGCACGACCAGGCTGCCATGGATCGTCCAATGGCCTGAGCTGTGGCCTTTGTGGCACGCAGGGCTAAGTCAGTGGCGCTGCGGAGGTCACGGAAGGCAGGTGCATCGACGCCGGACTCATCCAGAGAACGGAGGAGCTTCGCTTGAAACACCTGGAGAATAGCCATGGTGTGCAGCGCTGAGGCAGCCTGGCCCGCGGACGTATATGCTCTGCCAGCCAGGGCAGAAGTGGTCCTGCAAGGTTTGGATGGAAGGGCCCTCTTAGTTTTCCAACCCACAGCCGTGGGGGGACGAGGTGAACCGCCACTGCTTCGTCCAGGGGCGGTAGATGCTCGTAACCCTTCTCTTCAGAGCCATCCAGAGGTGAGAGCTGAAAAATGCGTAGTACATAGGCGGGCAGAATACGGGGTGCGCCACGACTTCGTCAGCTCGTTGTGAACCTCTGGGAAAAACGGTGCGGCGCGTTGACGAGGGGCCTGGCGGGAACCCGGCAGGAACCACTCATCGAGCCTGCTCCGTGATGGCTCCTCTGGCGGAGCCCATTCGAGGTCCAAACCTCTACTGCTTTCGAGAGGATGCGGAAGAGCTCAGCATCCATACCCGGCTTGCAGTCAATGGGCTCCAGCGAGGAAAGGCGGGCGGGGTCAGAATCACCGGCCCAACCTTCGGTTTCAGAGGCCGCGAGAGACATGAAGTCATCAAGCGGCTCGTCCTCAGAACCGCCAAAAGAGATGTCGCTCGCATCTGCCGAGGGACGCAGCTCAGGGCGGAAGAACAGGACGGGGGACTGCTCTCTCGGGGGAGAGGGTGAGGCACGCGGGGAAGCCGGCGTGACATCATCCAACTCCGTGCGCTGGGCCACTCTGCCCCGCTGTCTCTTCCTAGCCGGCTCGCGGGAGGAAGAAGACGGGAGGGCGCGAGCGGCGAGATCGCCTTCACTGAAGAAGGCGATCCGCGAGCGCAGAGAGGCGAGACTCATGTTCTCACAGTGAGAACACGAGGTCCCAGTGAGCGCTGCCTCTGCATGGGGTCTGCCCAGGCAGCCGACACACTCACCGTGTCCATCGTCGTCATGCAGAGGGGCTCTGCATGTGCCACACGAGTGGCGCGGCATTTGTAACAACGCCGCCGCCGTGAAAACGGCGTTTGAGGGGCTCTTTTAGAGCGGCGAGGGCCGCTAGAGCAGTGAAAACCACTGTTGGAAAGCTCTTTTAGAGCGGCAATAAACCGCGGGAAAATCGCTCTTTTAGGCGCGCCGGATGGCGGCAGGAGACGAGCTGGCAGGCGGCGCTTCTTCCTCGGCGAGCTCAGCAGTCCGCTGCGGGAGCCTCTTCGACGGCGGCGAGAGCTTCTTTCCAGGCGAGCTTCTTCAAGGCGGCGAAGGCTTCAGCCGGAGATCAGCGAGGAGCGATGTGAAGTCGTCGCTGAAGGAGAGAGAACTGATATGGGTGATTTCTTCGGCGAGCTCAGCAGTCCGCTGCGGGAGCCTCTTCGACGGCGGCGAGAGCTTCTTTCCAGGCGAGCTTCTTCAAGGCGGCGAAGGCTTCAGCCGGAGATCAGCGAGGAGCGATGTGAAGTCGTCGCTGAAGGAGAGAGAACTGATATCCTATGGCGAAACGCCTGCTTATATAGCCCTAAACCCCGCCCATTTCGGCGGGAATATTCGCGCGCTCTGTTGCCATAGGTCGCGCAGCTATGCCGCGCCGTCATTGGTTCAACAACTTGTCTATGAGTGAACCAATGACGATGCAGTTACACTGCGTTATTGAAAAAGGCTTCAGTAACGGGGAAAAAGGAGACCTTTCCCCATACGCAGTACGAGTGAAGTATCGAAAGGGAACAAGAAAATTGATTTAAACAATAAGACTATCCATGTTGAGCAATATAACAATAATTAGTTTTCTGTCTATAAATATATCAAAACAGTTGTTCTATTGTCTATTAAAACATAATATATTAAAGCGTCTTTGGTGTTTCCATGGTTTCTACAAAATAAAACCAGAAACCGAGGGTAACGCGGGTATGACGCGATTGACAGGTGACTCCTCACACGTCCCGGAGCCTTGGGTAAAATTGCAATTTTCTCACGACTTACAAATAGTTGGAAACATTTGGGATATTGTAAGTACTCAAGTGAACAAAATATATAACACTGGCCTAGTGGTTTTTGGATATTTTACTGCAAAATTCTTGCATATTGCACCTTTAATCATGTTGTTTCACACCTGTAAGACCTTCGTTCATCTTCGGAACACAAATTAAAAGATGTTTTCATAAATTTTTTTGCCAAAAAACAAAATAACAACTTTATTCAACAATATCTAGTGATGGGTGATTTCAAAACACCTCCTTCATAAAGCTTCTAAGCTTTATGAATCTTTTGTTTCGAAACAGTGGTTCGGAGCGTGTATCAAACTGCCAAAGTCACACCACTCAGTGGTGAACCATTGACATTTCGACACACTTATGATGTTTGTAAACATCAGTTTGGTAAACGCTCCAAACCACTGATTCGAAACTAAAGATTTGTAAATCTTCAAAGCTTCATGAAGGAGTGTTTTGAAATCACCCATCTCTAGATATTGCTGAATAAAGCATTATGTTGTTTTTATGGCACACAAAAAATATTCTCATCGCTTTATATCATTAAGGTTGAGCCACTGTAGTCACATGAACTGTTTAAAATACGTCTTTAGTAGCTTTCTGGGCTAAATTTCATTTTTGGTTGAACTACCCTATAATGTATGAAGAACTCATCATTTGTAAATAGTCTATTAATGTATTAACTACTGTTATGAGGCTGCAGAAGACCCAAAGGCAAGGGAGCAGGTTAACAATATTTATTTAGAGTCCCAAACAGAAAATGGAACAAAAACAGACTGCCAGGCGTAGAAACACCACAGCTGGAGATCAGAAGGAGTAGTCACAGTTCGTTCCCTGAAGGAAGACCAGAACAAATCTGGCTCTGTGATCGATCTGGAGTGTCTCAGGTAGCAGATAGAGCACACTCTGGCTGGTGGGTGGTGGAGACCAGGCCTGACGACCGAAGTCTCAGACAGACAGACCACGAGTTCAGGTTCAGAATCTGAGACTGGGATTGGAACTGGGACTCAAACTGATAACACACCCACAAGCAATATTAGAGCAGAGAGATACTGCAGTAGCAAACAATTACCCGACACAGACTCGAACAGACAGCAGGGAGAAATAACGAGAGCAATCAATGCAAACACAGAACAGGCGCAGACACGAAAGCGCGAACGCAGGCAGAGATGATGAACAGCTGAAACTAATCAGCAAAGATAGACTGAGACAAAGAAACAACGAAACCATCAAACCTGGTTCAAGATAAACTACAGTATATAAACTATTAATTAACTATAAACTAATAGTTTGCAAATGATTTGTAAGTATTTTATTACACTCCACTTATTATAAAGTGTTACCAGGTTCCTTTATTCTCCACACCATATTATTAAGGAAAGTGACTTGTTGATTGTCATTACTGATATTCTCAGGTGTCCCAATCCAAATGACGACACAGTTGAGCTGCTGCAGAATGGAGTCTCCACATCCAGCCGTTTCTCCTTCAGGATGTTTGTCTTCACTGCAAACTCCACTAAGGTTTACCTGCACTGTGCTGTTCACCTTTGCCTTCTGTCAGGAAATCACTGCTCAACTGTGAGTTTACTATCCCTCTCAAAACTAGTTAAATGTTTCTGATATTGTCTTGTAAATATGGTTAGAGTAGTTGTTTTAGTATTAGTTGAGTAGAAGTGTTTTTAATTCCCAGTTAAGAAAATATGTATATAAATACACCACAGGCCTTCTGAATAGTTTAGTTTGTTTTATCCTTTACTGAGAATTTTTTCTTAGGCAATTGAGAGAGTAGGTCGACACACAACAGTCCACCATGCAGTTACACTTCATCCAATCAACACAAAACATAACATTTCCAAATGGCATACATCAGTTATTACACAATTCTAATACACCCTGCACATGAACAAGACATGAGACATGACTCACAATGTTCATTGCAGACTATAGGTTGTCTGCCGTCGGGAGGAGCCAAGTCGGATAATGCTTGTGTGTGCAGTGACCACTTTGTCAAAAGTTAATACAACTTGCATATGCAATGACTAACAAAAAAGTAGTATGCCTTCATATTTTTGTATGCTTTCATTTGTTTTCTGGAATAAAAGGATGTACGTACCTTGTTGTATAAAGCACATTAAGTGCAATTTTCCTTAGTATAACATATTTTGAAAAACTTCACCTTAAGTGTTACACAGAGCGAGCGGGTTCAATCTAAGTCTTCTGACAAGACATGATTGGCCGCTTTATATGATAAACATTTTAATTTAATGGACACATTGATCAAATTTCGACTATTTACAAAATAATATCCCAAAAAGGCTGACTATATATATATATATATATATATATATAGTCAGCCTTTTTGGGATATTATTTTGTAAATAATAATAATTAATGATGTTCATTAATACAATATTGATCTCCCACAAAACATATCAATAAAGGTATCAATAAATGTTGAATCCTTAATATATGCTTAAATAATGATAAAACATTTCATATTTTAGTATCATGTCAAGATTTGTTGCATTATGTCCTAAACAAAACACATATTCACTTAGCTATATGTTTCGACTGTCCTCTGCTTTGGTTATAGAATAGAATAGCATAGAATCATTTAATGACATCAATTAAAGCACAGCCTGTTTATCCTGTATGTTTTCTCTTTCAGCACTGTGACTCTGAACACCACTGGAGAGAGAGCAGGTCTGTGGAAATCCATGACAGTGCGTTCATCTCCATGGGTCCCCTGATGTTGTCTGAAACAAACTAAGTGTTTTTTTTTTTTTTTTTTAACTCTTATCTAATTCAGTTGTGTGATGTATTGTTGCATATTTTAAAACTTTACTATATCTCTTTTTTGAATCTTTTACATATCACTCTATTATTGTTCTTGTTCATGGGTATTTGGGCCCCAGAACAACAGAACATATCCATGGCTCCAAGTATGTGTGGTTCTTTGGTTGATTATATTATTTGTTTCTCATTTTTTTGTACATGCATGTCATGTTTTACATACAGTGCCCTCCACAATTATGGCACCCTTAGTAAATAAGCAAAGGCGGCTGTAAAAATAAATCTGCATTGTTTATCCTTTTGATCTTTCATTCAAAAAATCACAAAATTCTAACCTTTCATCAAAGTAAAACAATTGAAAGCGGGGGGAAACTCACATTATGAAATAAATGTTGTTTTTTTTTTTTTTTTTCTAATACATGTTGGCCACAATTATTGGCACCCCTAGAAATTCTTATGAGTAAAATATCTCTGAAGTATATTCCCATTCATACTTTTTTTAGCACACCAGGGTGACTAGGAGCATGAAATTGTCCAGCCATGACTTCCTGTTCCACAGGAGAATAACATGAGAAACACAAAGGCCAAATTCCCTTAATCATTCATCACAAAGAGAAAAACAAAGAAATATAGTTCTGATGTGTAGCAAAAGATTGTTTGAGCTTCACAAAATAGAAAGTGGCTGTAAGAAAATAAAGCATTGAAAATCCCCATTCCACTATCAGGGAATAATTAAGAAGTTCCAATCAACTAAAGATATTACAAATCTGCCTGAAAGAGGACGTGGTCTAACGTCCTAATGCACGATGAGGAGGAGAGTTTGAGTGGCCAAAGACTCTCCAGGATCACAGTTGGAGAATTGCAGAGATTAGTCTTGAGTCTCAGAAAGCCTAAAAAATGATCAAACAGCACCTACATCCCACAAGTTGTTCGGGAGGGTTTCAAGAAAAATCCTCTGCTCTCATCCAAAAACAATCTCCAGCATATTCAGTTGTCAGACAAGACTGGAACTTCAAATGGGACGAGCTTCTATGGTCAGATGAAACTAAAAAAAAAAAAGAGCTTTTTGGCAGCAAACCCACCAGATGGGTTTGGAGCACACATGGATAAAAATGCCCCATGCCACGGTTAAATATACTGCTGGATCTTTAATGTTGTGGGCCTATTTTTCTGCTGGAGGTCCTGGACATCTTGTTCAGATTCATGGTATCATGGATTCTATCAAATACTAACAGATAAAAAAATCAAACCTGACTGCTTCTGCTAGAAATCCAATAATGGGCTGGTTGGATCTTCCATCAGGACAATGATCCAAACAAACATCAAAACCAACACAAAAATGTGTCACTGAGCACAAAATGAAGCTTCTGCCATGGCCATCTCAGTCCCCTGACCTGAACCCTAAAGAAAATGAGTGAGTGAACTGAAGAGAAGAAGCACCAACATGGAGCTGGGAATCTGAAGGATCTGGAGAGATTCTGCATGAAGGAATGATCTCTGATCTCTTGTCAGGTGTTCTCCAAACTCATCAGGCATTATAGGTGAAGTCAGAGCTGTTATCTTGACAAAAGGACGTTGCAATAATTGTGCCAATAATTGTGGCCACGTGAACTAGAGAAAAACATTTATTTCATAATGAGCTTTTCCCCCATTTTCAATTATTTTCCTTAAATGAAAGGTTCGAATTTTGTGAATTTTTGAATGAAAGATCAAAAGGATAAACATTGCAGATTTATTTTCACAGCCGCCTTTGCTCATATTTACTAAGGGTGCCAATAATTGTGGAGGGCACTGACATCTCATCTCTTTCTAAATGAATGTGAAAGTGAATCATTCCTTCTGCTCACCACCAGAGGGCCCCATCAACTGAGTATTGACTCTCTTTCCCCGGACTCCATTTCCCATAATCCTCATACCTGATACTGATTGCCTCCACACCTGTTCTCCATCTACGGGTTTATTTAAGGCACTCTCTCAAACTCATACTTTGCGAAGTCTTGTCTTTGCCCTGGCTTACATTACTGAGTGTTCTGTTGTTATGTTTGCCTTGACTGTGTTCAACCCTGGACTTTTTAATCCTGTTTTGACTCTGTTGCCTCCCTATTGTTCCTGCTTCTTTTATCTGAATATATCCTGTGATTGCTTGCTGCTTGCCCTGATCTTGTGCCTGTTTTATGAAATCGTCTCTGTTTTGAATTGGATATTACTATTGCTGATAATCGACCCCTGCGAGTCTGCATTACTGCTTTTACTATTAAAGCTGCAAACGGATACCAACTCCACTGATTCATCATTACAGTGATACTGATGCTGCACTGCTACAAGCTGCATTTCTCTTTTATGTTGTTATACAAATTTAAATGTTGTTTTAATTACTAGTTCTGAGGGATCTATTGGGGAATAGTTAAAATTCACTATATTATAACCATCCTGGCTATTTTAAACCAGGCCTGCTATAAGAGAATGAGGGGGAATCAGTTTTACAAAATATCCTCCTGGATAATGATATTGTGTACAACTAAGTTTGAAATAAAGGCATAAATGAACAAATGGCAACAGAAGTTATTTTTCCAAAGTATATTTAACCATTTACGCAATATATTTACATGGTTCCACAAATACACAACAAGCAAACTATACACAGGAACAAATAAGTAACGCAATATTATCACTCTAGTAAGTGTTATTAACTAACAAGAAACTCTGATTATTGAATTAGTCAATGACTTTTTTTCACACCTGCCAGAGAACTACTAAAAACTACTATATACAGATTCATAATTAATGTGAATAACGCATAATGTATAATTCACTCTAAAGTGAAGATCGTGGTAACCTACTAGAATACCTGTCAACATTGGGATTTAAAAACAAGGGAAATTTCCTTCGTCTCTGTTCCAATGAAGAGGTCTTCATCTGCCAACTGATGTCCCTCTCCATAGTTCACCTCCCTGAGAGGCACATCCAAGATGGCCCCGGTAGGTATGAGGTAGCCCAAAAAACGCCTGATAAAACCTGTGAATCTGTACTCCCTCTCAGGCATGTGCACACATAGACAAAAAAGGGGCTTGAGCCCCTGCCCTTTTTCTTCCTTGAGAGAAAGTGCCCTTTTTTCTGGGGTGTTTTTTTGTCCCATCCATCGTCGTTGTTAACGTGGGTAGACGATATGAAGAAGTGGCCAGAGGTAACCTACGGGGACATTTTCAACTACTTCGTCCTGTCAGAAGGAGCTGATGGAGCGGCAATGAAAAATTATAAAAGTACTGAGGCCTACCAATATTTACATAGTGGGAAAATGGGTTGTGTACTGTTACACAGTGAGGGTGACTTTGTCTTTTTAAAAGCAAATGTGCACCCCAGCCAGTCGACCAGCCCAAATCACTCTGCGTGGGTACTAGTTAGTAACCAGGGATCAGTGGAGACTACTGGATGTTCATGCATTGCTGGTTTGGGAAGGTCATGTAGCCACGCAGCCTCGATATTATGGAAGGTAAGACTATCGCACACACACTATTATTATTATTATTATTATTATTATTATTATTATTTACGTTTTGTTAACATAAGTATGTTATAAATGTATACATTTAAGTATATTAACGTGTTTGTGACATATACACAGCTACTGAGCTTATGATACTAAGTATCTTGTCAAATCTCTTACTTGTACAGTGGAGTAAGGTAAGTGAATGGTGTCCAGGGTAGGGTTGCACCAGCCGACGGTAAGTTCTTTCTTAAATTGGAATTTAAAGTCCACATTAGAGGCTTAGTAACCGCTAGCTTTTTTACATTGTAACTTGTGTTTTTCCACACGTAACTAACGGTAAAAAATATGGTTCGATTGAATACAATACAACTAGATCATGAATAACATAAATGTCTGTATATGCAAATAACATTCAGAAACTGTATTTG
The DNA here is from genome assembly GCA_028476615.1 of Culter alburnus. Taxonomy (NCBI): domain Eukaryota; kingdom Metazoa; phylum Chordata; class Actinopteri; order Cypriniformes; family Xenocyprididae; genus Culter; species Culter alburnus. Next base: position 84,854 of record JAOTNS010001769.1, read on the forward strand.
AGACGAAATAAGGATCATTATTGATCATGACTTATTTTATTTGACATGCAAAACACGGAGCAATGGGATCGATGCAAAAAGCGGGTTCGTGTTAACATTAAGTCAAATCACGCTATCACCTGATATAAGGAATAAGGTTGGTAAACATCAAGTGTAATTATAATGAATGAAATAAGACTGAATGTTTTGAATTTTTTTTTAAGTATACAAACTCATCAGTAAATATGTTTGGTCTCAGGTCGAAAATGCTGTGTCCAGTGGGCTCACTGGCATTGCCTGCACAGATGAGCAGCGGCTTTGGAATGTGGGGACCCAGAGGAACCTCTGCCCGAAGAGGTTAATGGACATCACCTTTTCCCACCACCAAGCTATTGATGTGCTGCTGACACCAGAGGTAATACCCAACAATCAACCTCTGCCTCCCACTCCTTCATTTCGCATCCAGGATGAGCTGAGAGAGGGTCTCAAGCATCTTCGACTGCCTGTGTCAAGCCTTCTGCACAAATGCCTGAGTGCTGCACAGGGACAGGAGCCAGAACAGCCTGCATCCTCACCTCATGCTGACCATGATAGCACCAACATCTGCCAGAGGTGTATGTTGTTTTATGACGGTTTCGTGGCCATCGGTCCCAACAAATGTACGGCACTGGAGCGTGTAACTCTGGAGCAGAGTTCCTCTCACCTGTGGCATGACTCTCGTAAGATTAGAATCACTGCAAGCACAGCAAAGAAGGTCCCCATCAGAGGCAACCCTCAAACCTTCATCAGAGAGCATCTCTACCCTAGGTTCCATGGGAATGCAGCAACTCACCATGGCTTAGAAAGTGAGGCATCTGCCTTACAGTGGCTGGAGGGTTGTGGGTTTACAGTCAGCCGCAGAGGCACAGTTGTATGTGCAAGCGAGCCCTGGCTGTCAGCAAGCCCCAATGGAGTTTTGAACTCAGAGGAACTGCTGGAGATCAAATGCCCTCTCCTTAAGAATGATGAGTCTCTGGAGGACCTGTTCAGAAGTCAGAAGTATGATGTGAAGATGGTGGAGGGGACACAGCCAAATGGTACACGGGGCTTCTATGTGAAAGGGCAGCTTGGCATGTTCTGTACAGGGCTGAGGGCCTGTAAGCTGCTCATCTGGGTTACATCACAGCAAGTTCTACAATGAGCAATTCTGTGCCAAGACTGTAGCTAGACTAAAAGCCTTTTATTTTAGGTATATGCTCCCTCATGTGTCAGATGAGTTTCAGGCAGGCCGCCTGTTGCTTTCCACAAGGTACTTGCAGCTTTGTAAGTAAGCAGGAATGAGAATAATCAGGGTTAAGGATAGGATATTATGTAATTGAGGTGGGATGTGAAGACTGGAACTATTTTAAATCAGTTGTGTTAAACAAGATAACTTTGATATGTGTTTTAGAAAATGTATAATTTAATAAAAGTTGCTTAAAATCAGTTGTATTTGTTGTTTTCAGGAAGCTAGAGACAGCTTCTATTTTGACCTTCATGTAGAGGTAGTATTTCACCATTTAATTTTTATATGTAATAAACCAAGTTTAAATTAATTTGCAAACTTGACATGGCTTATGCTTTAAAAGGAATTAAGTCTTCTGATTTGAAGTTTTAATGGGAATCTACAGAGCTCCAGGGCTGGGGAGTAACGAAATACATGTAACGACGTTACGTATTTAAAATACAAAATTTGAGTAACTGTATTTCGTTACAGTTACATTTTAAATAGTAATTTACATTTTAAATGGTAATCAAATTACAGTTACATTCAAAAAGTATTTTAGATTACCAAAGTGATTACTTTGACTTTTAATGTCATTTATTTAATTTAATAAGCTATTAATGTAAGCTGTTTGAGGATTTTTAACCAACAGGCCAATGTCGATGATTCTCCGACTCTGTTTAAAAAAACGCGCGCGCAGCCTGTTCAGATCAGCAACCTGCAGAGTGCAGACATGAGATCACACTCAAAAATGGACGGGAAAACAGTACATAACGCATTCTCTAGTGGAAATTCAAAGACAGTTTTACTATGGCGGCATTATAATGCCAATAATGACCGAGCGCACAACTGATGTTATATTATAAAGCGACGAGAATATTTTTGGTGCGCAAAAAACAAAAACAAAATAACGACTTATATAGTGATGGCCTATTTCAAAACACTTGCTTCAGGAAGCTTCGGAGCGTTATGAATCTTTTGTGTCGAATCAGCTGTTCGGAGCGCCAAAGTCACGTGGTGCACCAAAAATATTCTCGTCGCTTTATAATATAATATTGTTCTGAAGATGAACAAAGGTCTTACGGGTGTGGAACGACATGAGGGAGAGTAATTAATGACATTATTTTCATTTTTGAGTGAACTCTTCAAGTTCAAAGTAAGTACAGTGACAGCACAGTATTTATGAGTACAGCTGACCACATCTGAACATAATGTTATTAAAAAAAAAAAAAAAAAAAAAAAAAAAAAAGTGTCTTAGATATAAGATTAATTTCTTAATTGGGTTTCCGACAGGGCGTAACTTGTTTTAAAAAGTGGTGGGACAGGATGTGTAAAAGGGGGGTGGGGGGTGTTGTAATTGTATTATACAATAATAATATATGATATGAAAATTAATATGATAGTTTCTTCGTACATCTGCTATAATACAAACAGTCTCGAGAGTATGTATATTAGTTAATAAATACATGGATCCGCTGTTGAAAATAGATTGTCCTGATGGACTGAGGCATTATTTTCGTTTAGCATGCAAGAGATTCTGGGTTCGAATCCAACCATGTATGATTTTTTTTTTTCTATTAAAAACCAAAGATTTCGTCAGTGTTGTATATCAAGAGCAGGGACACGTTTATGTGGTATTTTGTTTTGTGATTCAACGTAACGAATAGAGAGTCTCCTGCAACAGTTAAGCGATAGATGAAGCGCTCGTCCGTGTGAACACTGCGCCAGTGTCACGAGCGCCAAGAGAACACATGTTGCGCCTTGATAACAGCGACAACGAGCACTCAAAATTATTCAAAAAACAACAAATCTAGCGCCAGATCGCCCATTTTAACTCAAATTGATAATCAACTAGAGGTGTTTGGATTAGATATCCGCGAGATGCCGCGAGATGTTTCAAAAGTGTGGGACAATATCGACCCTTTCACAAAGTGGTGGGGAAATGTCCCACCCGTACCACACGCAAATTACGCCTATGGTTTTTCAGAGGGTATGATCATTCATACTGAGTACTGTATGTTAACTTTAACTGCAACTTTTCAACGGGGTTAAAATGCTGAAACCCCTTTTACTGTATTTAATGGAAAAATATTAAAATGACAAGAATGATAACAAAAGCTTACACAACAACTCTTCCTTATGATATGAACAAGGATTTATCTTTCATCCAAAGCCAAATGGAGCAATTTTGGATTTAGAATCATAGTTACAACTATTAATGGACACTTTCACATCTCTATATTTTCAGAATGATATAATTTTGGCTGGGTAAACAATATACTGTTTAGTGGAAGTATAGTGGTAATGGTAGCGGTGAACTACAGCAAATATAATTTGTGTTCTCATGTTTACCCAGCAGCTACAGCTCCTTAAAAATAATAATATAAACAAGTTAATATAGTATGGTAAGGACCTATTATAATAATAATGCAATAAATCAGTCAATAAATAAGTTTAACTCACTTGCATCTGGTCCATAGTTGAAGCCATGTCTAATCGTTTTACAACAGGCGTCCAATCACACAGAGGTAATCTGAATTGTCCAATGACATTTGAGGTTACACTGAAATAAGTTAAAGTCCCGCCCCACGACTGACAAAAAATCAAAAGTGTTCGCGCGAGCGAAATTAGAAGATCGAGCTGCGATGTGGGAAGTGATGACGCCGTGCTGAAGTGTGTAGAGCATGGCGAGGCTGATTTTGCGCGAGAGGGATGTTCATGCGCGCGCGCGGGTTAAAATGAGCTCGCGGGCTCCCGTTTCCTCGCGTGTCGATCTGTTATCTCTCGCGGAAGTGATTTACTGCGCGCGCAGCATCAGTTGTGCGCTCGTTCATTATGCATTATAATGCCGCCATATTTTATCATTAAACATGAAAAAGGACGTACAGGAAACATCATAGTGCAATGCAGCGATGTCTACTGCAACAAAACTTCTATCGGCTTCAGGATTCAACATCTAATCTGAAAAAGCATCTTGAGGTAGGCCTAAGCTGTTCTTGGTCTTTGAAATGTTATTTCCTTATTTACATTATTTTCCTATTACTAGTACGTTGAGCTTTATATAGTATCATTAGCCTACGTTTAATAGTTATTAGGTCTTTGAAAAAAAAATAGCACAAAATCCTCATAGAATTAACATCCAATTAATCGGCATTAAATTGTTTTATATAGCCAATTTCTTGGTGTACTTTTACAACTTCTTAAGATCTTTGTTACCAAATGTGCTGTGCGCGAGTTCATGGTCAAAAAAGAGATGCAGTAGCCTCCACTGGTCATAAATCCAAAGGTTTTTTTGTTTTTTGTTTATTTGATCAGATTCAGAAATATTTACTAAGTCTGTCAACAGGACGTTAACACAGGCACGCGTGAAAAGGACACATAGAGGAGAACAGACCCCAGCAGAGAAAATACTGCCCCCATGCACAAAGCACTGTTCACGAAATATAGGAAGAATAATATAAATATTAAATTAGAATTGATATGAATGACTCTGAAGGGAACTGTCAGAAAAGTTTTGTGGCTTTCCTTTATCTCCGTATGAAGTAGCTTTGTGTATAGGGAACCATGGAAAACGCTATATCACTGCTGTTCCATAAGCGCACCTACTGTCAGAGAGTGAGGCGTCTCATTCAGTCATCTGCTGATTAGTTTTGTGCAGGTGTCTTATGTAGCAAATTTCACAAAGCTAAGTCAGACCATGCGTTTTTGCTGTTAATCTTGAAATTATACATAATTTAATAAAAAACAACTGAACAGGCTCATGTTCATAACATCTTGGGATTGTGATAAAAATCCAGTGTTTCATATGATAAAAATCCTCTAATGTCAAAGAGCGACACATATTAACAAAAAACAACAAATTTGCTTTAAAAAATATGCAACCCATTCAGAATCGGCCAATTTGCTCTATTGGCCATAAAAAATCAAAAATAGATGCATCACTATTAATAATTAAAATAAAATAATATAAAATCTCTAATATTATTTTTTTCACGTTTGATGTTTATATGGTTAAGATTAATGCAGCTATCAGTGCACTAGGTTAAATATTAGTATAAACCTAGTTATACTAGGGATAGTTCACACAAATGATATTTTTTTCCAAACCTGTATTACATTCTCGTGGACCACAAAAAAGAGAATAATGGTTGTGGAGAGATGCAAAAACTGTGAGAACCGTAGGAGTCAGCTTTGAATATAGGCCTTCTCTCGAGATCATTGGGTAGATCATTTCAACATTTTTCAGATAGATTTTTTGTAACGATGTTAAAAATACAATTTAGTTGAAAAACAAATCTGATGGGTAGAGGTCATTTTATTTACAGGTCGTAACTTAAAACAGAAACATCAAGTTAATATGGTCTTTGAGTATTTCAAAGTATTCCAAAGTATTTAGATTAAGTTACTAACTTGAGTAATGTACAAAATACGTTACAGATTACTTTTAAAGCATGTATTTTGTAATCTGTAGTGAACATTGTAAAAGTAACCTTCCCAACCCGCAGAGCTCACATAGATGGTTTTATAAGAAATGACTGACAGCTAACATCTGGCCACATTGTAAAGGTTTATAAAAAAAAAAAAAAAAACAAAAAAAAAACTATTCAGAACAGGAAACCTTGGCCAATGTAAGGTTGATATAAAAAAATAACTATTCAGAACAGGTAACATCTGGCCACATTGTCAAGGTTTATAAAAAAAAAACTATTCAGAACAGGTAACATCTGGCCACATTGTAAAGGTTTATAAATAAATAACTATTCAGAACATTCAGTTCAGTTTCAGTTAAAGTCACTTGTAAATTATTAGGAATGATGAACTAATCATTTACAAAACATGATTATATGTTCATAAATGATTGATAAGTGATATGTTAACATTTATGAATGTTTATTAATTCAGTTATAGGTCATTTATAAATTAGATAAGTTCGACAATCATTTACAAAACATGAATATACATTCATATAGATAATAAGTGATCTACTAACATTGTATGAATGTTTATAATTTGGCATAAGTAATTTATAATTATTAATTAATGATCAGTGATTAGTTAATGAGGATTAGTAAATTATTCATAGTAAATGATCAGTATATGATTTTTATGAGTTGTAAGCTGGTGTGTTCAACAGCACAAACATGCAGGTATGCTAAAGCACTATTTTTAAGAAGAGTATTATTTGTTTTGAAGTGGATAAACATTTATAAATGCCTTAAAGTCAGGTGATTCCAGTGGATTATATACATCTTTCACTCATCAGCACAGACTTGTGTTCTGTGGGGAGTGTGTGTGGGGTCTAGTGATGAAGTCATCCTCTGATCCGGATTTACCTTCCACTGAAGCTCACACCAGGTGAACAGAGTTAACACTCCATGTGTGTCAGAGAAGACAGCGTCTATACCTCACCAGTCAGCACTACACTGCACTACACACTACAAGTGTTGAACACCTGTTTAGATGATGTGTAAACGCAGGAATAAATAATTTATAACACTTTCTGCATCCCCTATTCTAAAGTGTAAAATTCATCACTGATACAAGTGTTACATATCCTTGTGCAGTGTTCCTGTTACACGTTCATCTCACTCCATCACTTTACCCAAGCCTAAAAATTTTTAAATAAAATAAATAAATAAATAAATTAACACTCTGCCACCATTTAACCAGCACTTAATCATTTAATTTTTATCTTGTTTTTCATGGAACAGCTCCTCACCGTAACATGAAAACGCACCATAAACTGATAATAAACGTAGTCCATTATTTCGTGCATTATTTTCAAGTCTTCAGAAGTCGTACGATGCCATCGTGGAGAAAAAGATTCTTATAACGTAAGTAACCATTATACATTAATAATCGTAGCAATCCGCCGTTTATAACTTTCAAATTTAAAATTGGCGCGTCAACAATACGACACAGGTTTGCGGCAGTGACGTCAAACCTCGCTCTTATTGGCTGACACATGTGATTTGTGACTACCATTGAGTGTTTGCGAAATGCCGAATTTAAGTTGCTGTGTTAGATTCAACGCCGCGCTGTGGAAATGCAGATCAGAGGGATGTTTGCAGCGTTTAAACACTTTAATTTTATTCTGTTACTCACACAAAATTATGATTTGCTGTCATTTCGCTGGTAATGTAGCACACGCGTCGTTTTGTCTGTTCTGTATACTGCTTTTTGTAACGTTTTAAATAAATTATGTGACTAATGTACATTTATCTGCCTTTTACACTACATATATTGTCAAAATGGTTATGCTTACAGGTAATAGGGTGCGTAGGGCTTAAATATTCTTTTTATACAACAGTAGCCTATATCAACTAAGATAACAGTCACTGTTAATATATCTATATTGCGTTTATTTTTGTGAAGTGGCTAAAAAAAGTGGTCATGTTTAGGTATAAGGGTGAGGTTAGGGGCTCAAGATATATATATAATAGTAAAATATATTTGCATAAAAATATTATAATTTTATAGAAATATAATTAAATATCGGGATTAGTATAGGATTTTTATATCCTGTAAACTGAAAGATATACTTTGCATATGGCAAATAAATGGTAAATTTACAAATGCAGTTTGTAATAATTTATAAAGAAGATCTGCAAATGATATGTAACACATTTATAAGTGATGAATAGTTTACACTTTAGAATAGGGGATGCAGAAAGGTATAAATGACTTGTATACATACAAATTAATTTGTAACAGGAAAGAAAGGTCTACAAATGATACATACACATTTACAAGTGAAGAATAGTTTACACTTTAGAATAGGGTATGCAGAAAGCTTTGTAAAAAAAAAAAAAAAAAAAAAACATTCAGAAAGTAACATTGCCACATTGCAAAGGTTTGTATAAAAAAACAAACAAAACACAAAAAAATAACTATCAGAAAGGTAACATTTGGCCACTTCTAAGGTTTAAAAAAAAAAAACGATTCATAACAGGAATCTGGCCACATTCTAAAGGTTTAAAAATAAATAACTATTCAGAACAGGTAACATCTGGCCACATTCTAAAGGTTTAAAAATAAATAACTATTCAGAACAGGTAACATCTGGCCACATTGCAAAGGTTTATGAAAAAATAACTATTCAGAACAGGTAACATCTGGCCACATTGTAAAGGTTTAAAAATAAATAACTATTCAGAACAGGTAAATCTGGTCACCATGTAAGGTTTAAATAATAACTATTCAGAACAGGTAACATCTGGCCACATTCTAAAAGGTTTAAAAATAAATAAACTATTAAAAAAGGTAACATCTGGCCACATTCTAAAGTTTTTAAAAATAAAATAACTATTCAAAAAGAACATCTGGCCACATTCAAAGGTTAAAAAATAAATAACTTCAGAACAGGTAACTCTGGCCACATTCTAAAGGTTTAAAAAATAAACTATTCATAACAGGTAACCTTACAAAAGGTTTAAAAATAAATGCCAGAACATTGGCCACATTCTAAAGGTTTAAAAATAAATAAAATATTCAGAAAAGTAGGCCATTTGTAAAGGTTTATAAAAATAAAAATAAATAACTATCAGAAACAAGTTTAAAGGTTTAAAAATAAATAACTATTCATAACAGGTAACATCTGGCCACATTCTAAAGGTTTAAAAATAAATAACTATTCATAAGGTAACATCTGGCCCATAAAGGTTTAAAAAATAAATAACATTCAAAAGGTAACATCTTGGCCATTCTAAAGGTTTATAAATAAAATATTCAAACAGTAACATCTGGCCACATTGCAAAGGTTTGTAAAAAATAAAAATAAAAATAAATAACTATTCAGAACAGGTAACATCTGGCCACATTGGGTTTATGAAAAAATAAAGAACAAGGTAACATCTGGCCATAAAGTTTAAAAAAAAATAAAAATAAATAACTATTCAGAACAGGTAACATCTGGCCACATTCTAAAGGTTTAAAAAAATAACTATTAAAAAGTAACATCTGGCCACATTTAAAGGTTTAAAATAAATATATTCGGTAACATCTGGCCACATTCTAAAGGTTTAAAAAAATAACTATTCATAACAGGTAACATCTGGCCACATTCTAAAGGTTTAAAATAAATAACTATTCAGAACAGGTAACATCTGGCCACATTCTAAAGGTTTAAAAATAAATAACTATTCAGAACAGGTAAACATCTGCCACATTCTAAAGGTTTAAAAAAAATAACTATTAAAAGGTAAACATCGGGCCACATTCTAAAGGTTAAAAAAAATAACTATTCATAACAAGGTAAACATCTGGCCACATTCTAAGGTTTAAAAATAAATAACTATCATAACAGGACATCTGGCCACATTCTAAAGGTTTAAAAAAACAAACTATTCATAAACAGTAACATCTGGCCACATTCTAAAGGTTTAAAAATAAATAACTATTCATAACAGGTAACATCTGGCACATTTCTACAGGTTAAAAAATAAATAAAACTATCAGAACAGGTAAATTCTGGCCACATTCTAAAGGTTTAAAAAATAAATAACTATTCAAACAGGTAACATACTGGCACAGTAAAGGTTTAAAAATAAAACTATCCGAACAGGTAACATCTGGCCACCATTGTAAAGGTTGTAAAAAATAAAAAATAAAAATAAATAACTATTCGAACAGGTAAATCTGGCACATTGCAAAGGTTTGAAAAAAATAAACATTCAGACCAATAACACTGGCCAATTGTAAAGTTTAAAAATAAATAACTATTCATAACAGGTAACATCTGGCCACATTCTAAAGGTTTAAAAATAAATAACTATTCAGAACAGGTAACATCTGGCCACATTCTAAAGGTTTAAAAATAAATAACTATTCAGAACAGGTAAAACTGGCCACATTGGGGTAACTAAATACAACATGAACAGCCCACATTGCAAAGGTTTATAAATAATAACTATTCAGAACAGTAAAATTGGCCCACATTGTAAAGGTTTAAAAAATAAATAAACTATTCAGAACAGGTAACATCTGGCCACATTGCAAAGGTTTATGAATAAATAACTATTCAGAACAGGTAACATCTGGTCACATTGTAAAGGTTTATTAAAAAAAATAACTATTCAGAACAGGTAACATCTGGCCACATTCTAAAGGTTTAAAATAAATAAACTATCAGAAACAGGTAACATCTGGCATATGTAACGGTTATAAAAATAAATAATCTATTTCAGAACAAGTAAATCTGGCCACATTTAAAGGTTATAAAAAAAACTATTCAGAACAGGTAACATCTGGACACATTCTAAAGGTTTAAAAAAAAATAACTATTCAGAACAGGTAACATCTGGCCACATTCTAAAGGTTTAAAAATAAATAACTATTCAGAACAGGTAACATCTGGCCACATTCTAAAGGTTTAAAAATAAATAACTATCATAACAAGGAAACATCTGGCCACATTCTAAAGGTTTAAAAATAAATAAACAATTTAACAGGTAACATCTGGCCACATTCTAAAGGTTTAAAAATAAATAAATAAGAACAGGTAACATCTGGCCACATTCTAAAGGTTTAAAAATAAATAACTATTCAGAACAGGTAACATCTGGCCACATTGTAAAGGTTTGTAAAAAATAAAAATAAAAAAATAACTATTCAGAACAGGTAACATCTGGCCACATTGTAAAGAGGTTGGAAAAAATAAAAATAAAAATAAATAACTATTCAGAACAGGTAACATGGCCACATTGCAAGGTTTAAAAAAATAACTATCAGAACAAGTAACATTGGCCACATTGTAAGGTTTAAAAAAAATAAATAACTATCAGAACAGGTAACATCTGGCCATATTCAAAATTAAATAACTATCCAGAAAGTGGCCACATTGTAAAGGTTTAAAAAAAATAAACTATCAGAAAGGAAACTGGCACATTGGAAAGGTTAAAAATAAAACTATTCAGAAGAACATTGGCGTAAAGGTTTATAAAAAAATAAAAAATAAAATAACATAACTGGGTACACTTAAATTGTTTAAATAAAAAACTATTCAGAACAGTTTAACATCTGGCCATTAAAGCTTAAAAAAAAAAACTATCGAAAGTAACATCTGGCCACATTGTAAGGTTTAAAAAAGTAAAAAACTATTCAGACAGGTAAAACACTGGCCATATTGTAAAGGTTTATTAAATAAATAATAATATCAGGAAAAGGAACATCTGGCCACATTGTAAAGGTTTAGAAAAAAAAAATAAATATTCAGAACAGGAACATCTGGCCACATGTAAAGGTTTAATAAAATAAAAAGAAATCTGATAGAAAGGTGATAACATATGGTACATTGGTAAAGGTTATAAAAAAAATAAAACTAAAACAGAATACAATTGTAAAGGTTTATACGTCTATTCCGAACAGGTAATATCTGGCAAAAATGAAAGTTAGATAAATAACTATCAGAACAGGTAACATCTGGCACATTGTAAAGGTTATAAAAAAATAAACTATTCAGAATAGGTAACATCTGGCCAAATTCTAAAGTTAAAAAAAATAATTTTTCAGACCAGGTAAATTGGCCATTTGTAAGGTTATAAAAATAAAAATAAATAACTATCAGAACAAGTAAATCTGGCCACATTTAAAGGGTTTATAAAAAAATAAACTATTCAGAAATAGGTAAACATGGGACCACATTCTAAAGGTTTAAAAAAAAAACTATTAAAACAGGTAACATCTGGCCACATTTCTAAAGGTTTAAAAATAATAAATAATATTCAAACAGGTAACATCTGGCACATCTAAAGGTTTAAAAATAATAATATTCATAAAGGTAAATCTGGCCACATTTAAAGGTTAAAAATAAATAACTATTCATAACAGGTAACATCTGGCCACATTCTAAAGGTTTAAAATAAAAACTATTCGAACAAGTAACATCTGGCCACATTGTAAAGGTTTAAAAAAAAATAACTATTCAGAACAGGTAACATCTGGCCACATTGTAAAGGTTTATAAATAAATAACTATTCAGAACAGGTAACATCTGGCCACATTCTAAAGGTTTAAAAAAAATAACTATTCAGAACAGGTAACATCTGGCCACATTCTAAAGGTTAAAAATAAATAACTATTCAGAACAGGTAACATCTGGCCACATTCTAAAGGTTTAAAATAAATAACTATTCAGAACAGGTAACATCTGGCCACATTCTAAAGGTTATAAAAAAATAACTATAAGAATAAATCTGGCACATTGAAGGTTAAAAAATAAAAAATAACTTCAGAACAGAATAACATCTGGCCACATTCTAAAGGTTTTAAAAATAAATAATATTCAGAAACACATCTGGAACATTCTAAAGGTTTAAAAAAAATAACTATTCATTTCTAAAGGTTTATAAAAAAAAAACTATTTCAAACAGGTAACATCTGGCCACATTCTAAAGGTTTAAAAATAAATAACTATCAAATAATAACATCTCGGCCACATTCTAAAGGTTTTAAAAAAAATAAGAACTCCTGGCCACATTTGGAAAACCACAGGGAACATTGGCCACATCTAAAGGTTTAAAAAATAAATAACTATTCAGAACAGGTAACATCTGGCCACATTCTAACCAGGTGGCCACATCATAAAGGTTATAATAAAATAAAATAATATTAAGAAAGGAAAACATCTGGCCACATTGTAAAGGTTATAAAAAAAAATAAAATAAATAACTATTCAGAACAAGTAACATCTGGCCACATTCTAAAGGTTTAAAAATAAATAACTATTCAGAACAGGTAACATCTGGCCACATTCTAAAGGTTTAAAAATAAATAACTATTCAGAAAAGGTAACATCTGGCCACATTGTAAAGGTTTTAAAAAATAAATAAACTATTCAGAACAGGTAACATCTGGCCACATTCTAAAGGTTTAAAAATAAATAACTAGACTAACATCTGGCACATTCTAAAGGTTTAAAAATAAATAACTATTCAGAAAGTAACATCTGGCCACATCTAAAGGTTTAAAATAAAAACTATCAGAACAGGTAACATCTGGCCACAAAGGTTGTAACATGGTTTTATTAAAAATAAATAACTATTCAGAACAGGTAACATCTGGCCACATTGTAAAGGTTTAAAAATAAAAATAAAAATAAATAACTATTCAGAACAGGTAACATCTGGCCACATTCTAAAGGTTTAAATAAAACTATAACAGGTAACTGGCCCAGTAAGGTTTTAAAATAATAACTATTCAGAAGGTAACATCTGGCCACATTGCAAAAAGTTTATGAAAAAAATAAACTATTCAGAACAGGTAACATCTGGCCACTTGAAAGGTTATAAAAATAAAAATAAATAACTATTCAGAACAGGTAACATCTGGCCACATTCTAAAGGTTTAAAAATAAATAACTATTCAGAACAGGTAACATCTGGCCACATTGTAAAGGTTTAAAAATAAATAACTATTCAGAACAGGTAACATCTGGCCACATTGCAACAGGTTTATTAAAAAAATAACAGGTGAACATCTGGCACATTCTAAAGGTTTAAAAATAAATAACTATTCAGAACAGGTAACATCTGGCCACATTCTAAAGGTTTAAAAATAAATAACTATTCAGAACAGGTAACATCTGGCCACATTCTAAAGGTTTTTAAAATAAATAACTATTCATCAACAAGGGCAGGTTAAAAATGGAACATCTGGCCACATTGCAAAGGTTTGTATAAAAAAAAAAATAAATATTCAGAAAGGTAACATCTGCCAATGCAAAGTTTTATAAAACAGGAAAAAATAACTATTCATAACAGGTAACATCTGGCCACATTCTAAAGGTTTAAAAATAAATAAATTCAGAACAAGAACATACATTCTAAAGGGTTTAAAAAAAATAACTATTCAGAAACGTAACATCTGGCAACTAAAATGTACATATGCCACATTTAAAGGTTTAAAAATAAATAACTATTCAGAACAAGTAACATCTGGCCACATTCTAAAGGTTTAAAAAAAAATAACTATTCAGAACAAGTAACATCTGGCCACATTGTAAAGGTTTATAAAAAAAAAAAACTATTCAAAACAGGTAACATCTGGCCACATTCTAAAGGTTAAAAATAAATAACTATTCAGAACAGGTAACATCTGGCCACATTCTAAAGGTTTAAAAATAAATAACTATTCAGAACAGGTAACATCTGGCCACATTGTAAAGGTTTAAAAAAAAAAAACTTATTCAGAACAGGTAACATCTGGCCACATTGTAAAGGTTTGTAAATAAAATAAAAATAAATAACTATTCTGAACAGGTAACATCTGGTCACAAAAGGTTAAAAATATTTCACTTCACGTAACATCGGAACATTCTAAGGTTTATAAAATAAAAATAAATAACTATTCAGAACAGGTAACATCTGGCCACATTGTAAAGGTTTGTAAAAAATAAAAATAAAAATAAATAACTATTCAGAACAGGTAACATCTGGCACATTCTAAAGGTTTATAAAAAAAAAAAAAAAAAAAAACTATTCGAACAGGTAACATTGGTCAAATTGTAAAGGTTTGTAAAAAATAAAAATAAAAATAAATAACTATTCAGAACAGGTAACATCTGGCCACATTGTAAAGGTTTATAAAAAAAAAAAAAAAAAAAAACATCGAAACAGGTAAATCTGGGCACATTGAAAGGTTATAAAAAAAAAAAAAAAATAAACTAACATTCATCCAGGGAACATCTGGCCACATTCTAAGGTTGTAAAAAATTAAATAAAAAAATAAAGAAACTATTCAGAACAGGTACATCTGGGCCAATTTAAAGGTTTATAAATAAAAACTATTCAGAAACAGTGTACATCTGTCACATGTAAAGGTTTAAAAATATAACTATCATAACAAGTAACATCCGGCCACATTAAAAGGTTCTATAAAAAAAAAAATAAATATTCGAACAGGTAACATCTGTACATGTATGAAGGTTATAAAAAAAATAAAAAAAATAAATAAATATTCATAACAGGTAACATCTGGCCACATTCTAAAGGTTTATAAAAAATAACTAATTCAATAACAATAGTAACATTGGCACATTCTAAGGTTTTAAAAATAAAAATAAATAAATGTCAGAACAGGTAACATCTGGTCACATTGTAAAGGTTTATAATAAAAAATAAAAATAAATAACTATTCAGAACAGGTAACATCTGGCCACATTCTAAAGGTTTGTAAAAAAATTAAAAAAAAATAAATAACTATTCAGAACAGGTAACATCTGGCCACATTGTAAAGGTTTGTAAAAAAAAAAAAAAAATTAAATAAATAAATAAATAACTATTCAGAAAGGTAACATTGGCTGTTAGGGATACAGGAGACGGACACAGTAGTAAAGGTTTGATAGTTTTATTGACCACAGTAGAGCGTGCAACACCAGCAGGTGAGTGAATGGTGATAGATGGATTTAAGCAGATGATATGAGGAATAGTTACTGTCCTTTCTTTTGCAGGTGAGATACGTTGGAGCTTGAGATCGCGGAGTTATCTGGAGCTGGCTGACCAACACCCACACAGCAGACGAGGCACACGAAGGGAAGGTGAGACGCTGGAGACAGGGAGTATACGAGAGGAGCCTTAAGGTAAGCACACATGGAGTATATGCGAACGAGACCGGACATAGAGGGCTGTGTGCGTGTGTGCTTTGTAGGCTGTTGATGAGTGAGGTGATGAGGTGCAGGTGTGGCGGTGATGCAGTACTCGGAGACTGTGAGAGTTGTGGTGGGTGAACGTGGGAACAGTAGGCTGGACACTGGCACATTGCAAAGGTTATGAAAAAATAATATTATTCGAACAAGTAACATCTGGTCATTTGTGAAAGGTTGTAGAATTAAAAACTATTCAGAACAGGACCATCTGGACCATCGATTCTAAAGGTTCATAATATGAAATAACTATCAGAAAAATAAGTTAAACATTCTGGCAACATTCTAAAGGGTTATACAAAAAAAAACAAAAAAAAAAAAAAAAAAAAAAAAAAACTATTCTGAACAGGTAACATCTGGCCACATTGTAAAGGTTTATAAAAAATAAAAATAAATAACTATTCAGAACAGGTAACATCTGGCCACATTGTAAAGGTTTAAAAATAAATAACTATTCAGAACAGGGAACATTGGCCAATTGTAAAGGTTGGTAAAAAAAAAAAAAAAAAAAAAAAAAAAAAAAATAACTTTCTGAACATAGTAACATCTGGTCACATTGTAACGTTTATAAAGAAAAAAAAAAAAGAACCTATTATGAACGGTAACATCTGGGTCACATGTAAAGGTTATAAAACAAATAACCTTATCATAACAAGTAACATCTGGAAACTTATAAAAGGGTTATAAAAAAAAAAAAAACCATTCCTAACAGGTAACAATCTGCACATTGACAACGGTTTATAAAAAAATAACTATCATAACAGGTAACACATATGGCCACATTCTAAAGGGTTATAACAAAAATAAACTATCAGAACAATAACATCTGGCAACACATTTAAAGCGTTAGAAAAAATAAAAGTAAATAACTATTCAGAACAGGTAACATCTGGCCACATTGTAAAGGTTATATAAAAAAAAAACACACAACAATAAAAAAAAAATTCAGAACAGGTAACATGTGTCAAAGAGAAAGAAGAATACAATAAAATCAAATCCAAGAAAAGACAAAGGACAAAGAAAAGCACAGAACAAAAAAAAACCTAGGCTCAGGGAAAGGTGTGGTCCCGGTGCAACGTGCGTCACTAATATTGGTCAAGTTCTTCTCCCATTGCATGAAAACAGAAGAAGAAGAAGAAAACATGCTTTATGTACTGACAGAATGATTTTTTTTTAACATTATATATAGAAACACATTCAAAACATTGTAATCTGAGTTAGTCTGGCTATCACCTAGACCAAGCTCAATTAAAAATTGAAATTGGTCTGGGGAAGTTGCTATGATTACTACGCATCAAGAGGCGGGATCAACGGCATTAGTCACGCAAGGTATGTTCTCAACCAATCAGATCACGATCCGGCGTGACGTACTTTGCAGAAGCGATACGAAAAATCCAGACGGTTTTACAGTGGTCTCAAATCAGCATCGAGCGATTTCTTTGAGGTTCTGTGTGCAAAAAAAAAGAAAGTGATCAGGTATTTAATCCCACTCAGAGCAATTTGTTTGTAACTACGAAGGTCATTCAGCATCGCGAGAGGGTTAAAAGCGACATGATTAGTTCTGGTTCAGTGTAAATGAACGCGGAATATAAGCCGCCCTAAATACGTCATGTGCATGACCACCCCCAAAAAGACACCATTCAGCTCAGGCTACGGCGCGAGATTCCAAGAGCAGGGAGACGCACCAATAATCAAATAAAAATATGTCTACCATCAAGGGGCATTGCAAGTAAAGAGTCTGTACTCAATCGTGAAGACAACACCAAAAATAACAGCAGGAATCATTGTATGTCATAACTCGTGTTTGTAATCTTCTTGAAGACTGGCGGATCAACGCCGTCTACCTTTCTCTTGCAGCTAATGTAACAATGTCTTTAACACAATCGGCCCGTCACTAGTGATGTGCATGTTATTTTGGAGTGACGCGTCGTGCGGAGATGAGGGATAGCACGCAGCTAGAGATTTGAACGCTGGCTGGAAGTGTGTTATAACCGCCAATCAGCGCGCAAGGGTGGATC
Organism: Culter alburnus; assembly: GCA_028476615.1. Taxonomy (NCBI): domain Eukaryota; kingdom Metazoa; phylum Chordata; class Actinopteri; order Cypriniformes; family Xenocyprididae; genus Culter; species Culter alburnus. The sequence continues at coordinate 102,732 of JAOTNS010001769.1, forward strand.
CAAGCCGCGTCTGGATTTGTGTTCCCGCAAAAAGTGTAACGCACAGTCAGACAGAAATGTAATGCAG
>JAOTNS010001770.1:0-30221 GCA_028476615.1 Culter alburnus
GCTTAATATTTTAAGTCTTACACTAAATTAATGTTTTAATCATTTGCCACACATGACCTTATAATCAACCTATTGTACATGAATACAGCAGGTCACTACAGTTGTACTGTGTCAGAGACATAAGCATCAGTCTTTTCCAGTCTTGGCTGGTTTTGACTGGTTCTACTAAATGAGCTGTTTTTCCGGTAGTTAATGAGAATTCGAAATCATCTGTGATCTCTCAAACTAATTGTTTATAATATGGCTGTCTGGAAGGAAATGATACTTAGGAAGTATGGTGCATAAAATGTGTGTTTTTTTTTTTTTTTAACATAACAGAAATACACCCAATGAATTCTAGGATTTCATGAGTACAGAACTGATCTAAAAGATAAACACATAAATACAAATAATTAAAATGGCAGCTTAGCTGACAGAAGTAGGCTGCATGTTTTTCAGACTTGTAGTTCATGTATTCTGGTCGTAGCCAAAGGTTTTCATTCAGAAATGCTTAAAGTATCCAAAAGTATCATATTCACAAAAATTATATAACTTTAAAGAATAGTTCTGGTCCTGGATGCTGATTGGTTACTATGGCTACAATAATACATTATGACATTACAGCCTAGTAAAACTTCACTACATTGTCACCGTGCAACACTTAGAAACACATTTTTTATATATCTTCTAGAAAAGTTTACTTTTAATGAATTTATCACTTTAATAAATTATCTAAGATTTTTATCAGCACATGCTGTTTTATATAAGCAGCACTGTGAATAGCTTTGACTATTTTCACAATATAGCAGTGTGTGTGTGTGTGTGTTTGTAGGTCCAGGGTGGATGTGTTTGACATGGCTCGTTTGCGTATGCCTGTTCGAGGCCCTTCTTCCCGTGGCACTGAGCCGATCAGCTCAAAGAAAACAGATGACATCATGTACAAGGGTAAGAATTGGCTGTTATACTAATATAAACCTGAGCTATGAGGAATGTAATTTCTGAATTACATTTGTTTGTGTATGTGTCGGTATTTCCTTTACTATATAAAGCAGGTCAAATATTGTGACTGAAATGAGAGCTCTCTATAATGTTTGGTCTTATGTAAATTATGTAAATTTGACACCCTTTTTTTTATTTTTCAGATGCCTTTATGCTCTTCCTAAACACGGCAGTCTGTAAGTCTTCTCTCGTACTATGAATGTAAGATGTGCTTGTTGCTTCCTGTGCTTGTTTTTCCGTTGTATTCTGGAGTACCAGAAGCAGCCCAAGCTGTACTTGTGTTGCCCTTTAAATCATGAGTTAAGACTGAATGATGTGTAACATGGCAGTTCTGTTTTTCTATCTCACAGAGGAACCGAGATGTTGAGGGGGGACGAGGATCTGTGCTTCTGTCAGAGAGTGAATTATCGGTGGGATCACACACATTTCTTTAAAGGGATAGTTCACACAAAAATGAAATTTGATGTTTTTTGCTTACCCCAGCGCATCCAAGATGTAGGTGACTTTTTTTCTTCAGTAGAACACAAATGATGATTTTTAACTGCAACCGTTGCCGTCTGTCAGTCAAATAATGGGAGTGAATGGGAACTCGATCAATAAGAGTCGAAAAAACTTGCATAGACAAATCCAAATTAAAAACCCTGCGGCTCGTGACGACACATTGATGTCCTAAGACACGAAAGATCGGTTTGTGCGAGAAACCGAACAGTATTTATATAATTTTTTTGACAATTATCATTGTCAGAGCTTGATCAGACCTCACTAAGCGAGTGCTGAACGCAGTTGGACATAGTGGTGTATTAGAGGTAAAAAATGATATGAATACTGTTCGGTTTCTCGCACAAACCGATCGTTTCGTGTCTTAGGACATCAATGTGTCGTCACGAGCTGCAGGGTTTTAATTTGGATTTGTCTGTGCAAGTTTTTTCGACTCTTATTGATTGTGTTCCCATTCACTCCCATTATTTGACTGACAGACGGCAACGGTGTGTTCTACTGAAGAAACAAAGACGCCTACATCTTAGATGTGCTGGGGGTAAGCAGATAAACATCACATTTTCATTTTTGGGTGAACTATCCCTTTAATGGTTTGATGAGTATAACAGTTACTTATTTTTTATATACAGTGGCCCCAGAATTTATTTTGATACTTAAGGCACACTTAAAATGTATGCATGTTTTTGCATTATACAACAAAATATCAAACCAAGTGATATTTATTTTAAAGAAAAATATGAACACTCTTTTAAAACATTTGACAAGATGTTTTTTTTTAAGAGTTAAATATCACTTTTTCATATGTATTGTTTTCTTTTTTGACACTGTTGATTGCTTTCTACTGGTGTACAGTTGTCTTATTATTTAATTTTAGATCAGAATGGGGTTGCATTTCCACTTCCTCCAGATGTCGAGAGGAAATCAGCTAAGCCATCTGCACGAGAGCGACGCAGACTAGCAAACCTTCCGGTAATTCACACTGAAACAGCTAAACATGTCTGTACATGACTTCAAACTCATATAGGCGGTACAATTTTATACTGACAAAATTTTTATTGTCAGCTTTTTTTTCTTCATGTGTCAGTTGATTCATTATTCCAGATATTTTGAACAAGCATGTGAATTGTCTGATACCTAAAAAGAACTCAACTACATTTCACACAACTCATGATAATCAAATGTTAAACACTCTAACACTCAAAATTGGCTTTTTTTTTTTTTTGCTAAACCATAATTTTTCTCCAACCAACATCCACTGTGTCTTGCATTATATTTTCTGAGAATAGATTCTGTGGTTGAAATGACACTGCTGAAAATAACACTGTGAACACTTAAAGGTGCCCTAGAATCAAAAATTGAATTTACCTTGGCATAGTTGAATAACGAGTTCAGTACATGGAAAAGACATACATTGAGTTTCAAACACCATTGCTTCCTCCTTCTTATGTAAATTTCATTTGTTTAAAAGACCTCCAAAAAACAGGCGAATCTCAACATAACGCCGACTGTTGCGTAACAGTCGGGATCAAAGATTTAAAGGGGGCCGCGCGCTGAATCGGTGCATAGTTAATAATGCCCCAAAATAGGTAGTTAAAAAAATTAATTAAAAAAAATCTATGGGGCTGAACCTTCACAGACACATTCAGGGGACACCTTAGACTTATATTACATCTTGTAAAAACTGGTTCTAGGGCACCTTTAAAGTGTCAGACTCCTTTGCTGTTTTATAGCTAGCATTTTATCTACCCCAAATACAAATAAATACTTTTGAATAATTTATTTTAGTTTGAAGTATTTTTAAATAAAATTCAAAATTACAGCTTGGTTGGAAATGATGCACAAAAAATATTGTTCACAATTTATATTTGCTTAGTTTCATTGTTTTTAAATAAATTTGTTTGAGTACTGTTTTAATACTGATAGCATCCCAGAATGCACCTCATGAAGTCAGATGAGGGGCTGGCTGCATCCAAAATCGCATACTTTCCTACTAGGTGAGAAACAGTATGTGACAAAAGAATTATGTCCAAATTCACAGTACTGACAACATGACAAATGTAGTATGACCAGATTACATTTGTACTATATAGACATACATTTTAAGTGGTTGTGAAGTAATTACTTATTCAAAATAAGTACCTACTCAGAAGATTATGCAATTTTGGCTGCAGCCAATGACAGCCTAATCTTGGCAATGTGTTATGGCGTTGAAGTAACTTTATGTAAGTTTAGATTTTGTCACTGCATAATTCAAATTCTTTTGTTTTGCATATGATGACTTCAGTATAATTCTGAAATGTGTAAAATATTCAAATAAAGTATATATGTGTGTGTTTAGGCTGCAGAAAAGCAGCCGGTGCACCAGCAGTCCTTCAGCATGAGGAAACTCAGAGACACAAACACTCTCAGGATGAAGAGACCACAATCCTTTGGTCATCACAACACCACAGCAGGTTTGTGTTTGTCTCTGTGTAGGTTCTGTAAGTCTTTTAAGATGTAGAACTTATTTCAATGATGTGTTTAGGAGGCTGCTCTGATGATGAGAGGAAGATGGTCGTCGTGATGAGCGTTTTACCCTGCCGTCTCCTGGCAGGCCCAGCTCCATTGATACAGCAGCTACAGAGCCCTGGATTCGAGCAGAGTCGTCAGACACGCTCATGAGGCTGATGTCTGGCTCTGAACACTAAGACTGATGTAGGAAGGGCTATAACATACATGACTGCTTTACACTAACATACACTCAGAGTGTGTGCGCATTATTGTAAAGCAGTATATATATTATGTAATGTTCAGATCTCTTGAGCAAATAAAGACTGATCAGCAGAATCTCTATGAGATCAACTGCTTGACTGAATTACAGAATCTATCCTGTAAACTGATTGGTGGAATGATGATATCAAGTGAAGAGGTTATTTTTTTTTTTCTAACAAATAAAGTCAATTTTTAAGGTATGTTTACACAACAGCGATGTACTAAAAACTGAAAAGTTTTTCCCTTTCCTTTTTTGAAAAGTTTTGCATATAGATGACAAACGACTAAAATCACTGTAGTATGCATGCCAGGCCAATAGTTTGCAATGACACTTTTTAAGAAACACTATGTCTACAATGCAAGCGAATAATGTCAAGGTTTTCACAAATTCATGTTTTTGTAGTTTACACTGAGATGATAATGGTGCAAAAACTTGCACTTTGAAAGTTGCACTTTCAAAAGTTTCCGTTTTCAGGCCCCCAAAGCAGCATTGTTGTGTTCATGAACGGCCAAAACGCATAAAGTTTTCCATTTTTAGTTGAAAATAGTGTTGTGTAAACAGTCCCTTTAAAGGATTAGTTCAATTTCAAATATAATTTACTCACCCCCATTACATCCAAGATGTATATGTCTTTCTTCAGTCGAAAAGAAATTAAGGTTTTTGAAGAAAACATTGCAGGATTTTTGTCCTTGTAGTGGACTTCAACAGTTACCACCGAGTTGAAGGTCCAAACTGCAGATTCAGTGCAGCTTCAGGGCTCTACACGATCCCAGACGAGGAATAAGCGTCTTATCTAGCGAAACGATTGGTCATTTTTAAAAATTTTTTTTTTAAATAAAATGTATATACTTTTTAACCACAAATGCTCATCTTGCGCTAGCTCTCTTCTTCTTGTACAAATCCGGCAGTGTAGACACTGCTAAATGTATTACTTCCCTCCACAGGTCAAAGTCAATTAAAGGTCAAATTAAATTCTTATACTATATGCTAGTGGCAAGAATAAGATTTAGTTCAAACTTTGACCTGTGGAGGGCAGTAATACACTTAGCAGCATCTACACTGCTGGAATTGTACAACAAGAAGAAGAGAACTAGTGCAAGACAAGCATTTGTGGTTAAAAAGTATATAATTTATTTTTTTTAAGAAAATGACCAATCGTTTTGCTAGATAAGACCCTTTGAAGCTGCACTGAAACTGCAATTTGGATCTTCATCTCTGTAACTGTTGAAGTCCACTATATGGACAAAAATCCTGTGATGTTTTCATCAAAAACCTTAATTTCATTTCGACTGAAGAAAGACATGAACATCTTGGATGACATGGGGGTGAGTAAATTATCAGAAAAATTTTATTTGAAAGTGGACTAATCCTTTAATCTTTCCAGGCCGTTTAGGTGATCTGTACTTTTTTTTTTCTTTTTTTTTTTTTGCAGTTTCAAACCAAAAATTCCTTTTAGCAGTAGTTTATAAATGACAGCTTTTAAAAAAATGTCACATCAAGATTCACCAGAGTAGCACTTGTTGTAAATTTAAAAGAATAGAGTTCACACCACAACTATAATGTTAATGGCACAGAGGAATAATAATGTTAGAATCGCTTTCAGAACATTTTTTAGCTGTTAATAAAAAATAAAAAAAAACCATGACAGCCAATCAGAATCCACCTGACTTTAAAGAGCTTGAGCATTTAAACCGGCAACGCATACTTATAAGCAGAACCTAAAAAAAAAAAAAAAAACTTATAAGCAGAACCTTATCATACGTTGGTGTGGATGCTTATTTACAATACAATCCAATACTTCCCTGAAGTATGGTGACGGCGTCCCGTCAAGAAGCTACTATCACTACCTCAATCACACTTGGCTGTTACTTTTGTTGTCTTTTGAGTGTAGAATCTTTAGTACTTCTATTCCTCACTACTTCCTTCTCCTGCAATACAACATGAACAGTCACAAATTAAAGAATTGCTATCCTTGACTTTTGAAGTTTCTATTAAATTCTCTGGAGCACAACAATGAACATTTTTTTTTAAAGAAAGTGTACCGTTTTTACCATCAGTTTGGCTTCCAGGACTCGTTCATTGTCTCTCTTCATTCTCTCTTGCTCTCTCCATCTGACGAATGATCTGATCGACATGCTCCTTATGGGATCTCTGCATGTCTTGAAATGCCTGCCCCTGTAACCGGTTGTGTTCCTCTAGGCCTCTCTGCTCTAAGATCTCATTCCTTAATCTTTGCACTGTTTAGAGAAAGAGAGATAGTTTAATAAACTCATTCTGGAATAACAGCTGCACTAATTATCCCCACATACAAAGCCAGCCTGATGTATGCAAGTGTGTATTGTATGCATTTATGGGGTTTACATAACAAAAAACGTCATGCTGATGCATATTAAGTGTTTAGTCTGTAGGTACGTAGTGTTTCTTTAGTGACATCGCCAGATACTAGCATGACATTCATAATACAGCATTTTTAGTAGTTTTCATGGATCCGTGTGAACGGGGATCGTTTTGATAATGTTGTTGTCTGTACACAACAAAACACAAAAGAAAAACTTTTCTGTTTTTAATACATCACTGTAATGTAAATGTACCTCAAGACATGTGGATAATCAGCTGCCATAACCAGTGAGGGGAAAGTGACTTTTAAAAGTAATGCATTACAATATTGTTACACTCCCTAAAAAAATTAGCTACATTACTTTTGCGTTACTTTTTCTCACCTGGGCTGGGCTTGCTTGTTTTTTTTTGTTTTTTTTTTAATAACAACAAAAAGTTCTGTTTTTATTATTTTTAATTTTTTTGGTGAAAGTTTCTCCAAAAGTGAAATTAATAAGCTTCAGGCTGATCACAAATGTGATGTTTATCTAAAGTCATTTTTTGCTTTATAGTATGGTTGAATTAAATCATCGAAGGTCAGCAACAAAGACATTGGTAATAAAGTGAGATTAAAGGATTAGTTCACCTTCAAATGAAAATTAGCCCAAGCTTTACTCACCCTCAAGCCATCCTAGGTGTATATAAGACTTTATTTTTTCTAATGAACATAATCTGAGAAATATTAATAAATATCCTGACGCATCCAAGCTTTAGTCTGGTGGAGGCTAGATATTTTACTTGTTAAATATGGATATTTTTTTACACAAATGCATCGATTCGCTTCAGAAGGACTTTATTAACCCCCCGGGGCCTTGTGGAGAACATATTTATGATGTAGATGGAAGCACTCTCTTCAGCTCATACTCGTGAACCCTGTTCACTGCCATTATAAAGCTCGAATGCATCAGGATATTTATTAATATTTCTATTATTTATTAATATTAATATTATTAATAATAAGGTATTTAGATATACATGTGTGTTGGTAATGTGTGAACACAACCACCCCACAATGATAAAAATCCACCCGCTACTTTTTTAAAAATCCCCATTAAACCAAAGCAGTCTCATTAGACAAGCAGGGTTCCTACACATTTTCCATTTCAAAATTCCATACTTTTTCCAGACTCAAATTTCCAGACCTCCTTCCAAAATTTTCTGCCATTGGTAAGCCTCGGTCTGCTTTTTTATGTTTTCTCTGCTTCATGTTTGTAGTAGGGGTCTTACAGTCTTTTAGCGATTTTTAAATCAGTGTTTGATAGTTGAAATAAAGTTTTGTATTTAGTATTCACGTCTAGGCCCTTCTCTTCTTAAAACTATGTTCCTGTGTGACTTCTGTTGGGGATTAATCTACAGGTACTAATATATTCCCTGTTTAAAAGGGTGGCGTAGTGACTTAGTTTGTTTCCCTCTGCCATACCACTCACTACATAGGCGTAAATATTTAATTTGTTTAACATTCTAATAATTCAACACATTTACTTCATAGACATCCTTCTCTGATTTATCCATTCTGTTCTGTTGTCAGTATTTGTTGGTATCAAAACATTTGTATAGAGTAGCCTACGAGTACGAGTAGCCTACACAAGTGCAGTATCAGTTTCCGTAATATTTTAGAAATTCATAAGTTTATAAATATCTGCAAAGTAAAAAGAGGTGTAAAAGGTGATGTGTAGGGGGGTCTGGGGGCATCCTCCCCCAGGAGAAGATTTTTGTGATTTTAACATGTAAATGAAGCATTCCGGTGCACTCTGACAAGAACATAAATGGGAAAACCAACATTTGCTTCAAGTAAAAAAAAATAAAAAATAAAAATAATAATAAATTATTGGCAGTAGGGCTGAGCATTGACACAAATATCACAATTGAATGTGATTTTGATTCAGAAGCTTGCGATTTGATTTTGATTTGATTACCTTCGATTCAATATTGATTCATTTGGGGCCTATCAGGTCAAGTACATGGCAAATTTCCTCAAAGAAAAAACTAATGCTGTAAATTATACAAGGAACCACAGCTGGTACATCATTATAATATTAGGTTAAAATTGATTTGCAAGCTACTTTCATACAGACTAAATTACACATAAGGAAGTTTATATAAATTTTTAATGACAATTATTTTTCTACTCTTTTTTTTTTTTATTTAGGCCTAAACATTTAAATGGTGGCTGTCATGAAACAGATTTATACATTTAATATCGAAGCACATGTTAAGTACAAATACAATGAATATGCAATAGCCTATAGTGCATATATTTAGCAAAATGATCCTCTCGAAGTTCATTTTTGTAGCTGAATAATGAGTTTTCTTTCTGCTGTTGAAACAATGATTGATCGATTGCATGTGATACAGATTTCAGTAAGTTGTACTTTATCTTTCAGTATACCATCGGATGTTTAATTATGTTTATTTTGTGCTGTAACTAGTAAAGTGGAAGAGATGGTTGGTTCACGAGCGTTACAGCACTACATCATAAACATGCTCCAGCCAATAACCGACAAGAATGATTTTAAATGCGCGTTCATGACTGTTTCAGGAAGCACGGAGGGGAGGGGAGGAGGAGGAGGAGGGAGGAGGGTCTAGCTAGCCTCTGTTTTGTTTGACAACACTTCGAACATCAACAGGAAGTTACTCTGCCCAGGATCGCTTAGAGCACCTTTAATACACTGAAAAAAATTGTTTGTCGCAGTAATCTTTAATCAAAATCTGAAAAGAGGAAGAATCTGGAATAGCTTTCCTTCTCTGATGATGTCAGTTTGATGGCTTGGGTTGAAAAGGCCTAAACCACTCCTCTCCAACCGTTAGTCTGCTATGAGCAAGAGATGGAGAGGAGGAGAGCTAAAGTAAAACTCTGTCCTCTATAGAGGGTATGCACGTGATGTCACTGTTGACCATTACGACTGCGGTCACGCCCACAGAGTGGCACAAAGACAGAGTGGCAGCATTGGTTTTTAGCTTGAATGCAGCGAAAAACACACAAAACACATGCAAAATGGCAATGAGCTTTGTGATTGACTGTACAAATAGCTTTGACACAAAATCTGAGGTATATATTTAAAGACTGCCGAAAGCTACAGAAAAAAAGCAGCAAATGGATCACTGCAATTTACTGAAACAGCTGGACTGAGAGACTGGCAGACAAACATTTGCAGTTTATTTTGTGTCAAAATGTTGGATTTTGGGGTAAAATCATATACCGTATATATTGTATCGTTATATAATGTGTTGACAACTCATCAATTAAATATTTACTATCTTATATTCTGCATAGTTGGGTGTAAGTTTTTGGGCTGGACAATATGACGATATACACTGCATTCCAAATTATTATGCAAGTGACATATCAGTTAGATTTCAGTAGAATAAACATTCAGATTTTAGTTTTTCTAAGAAAATGTATGTTTGTTTATTTATCCATGTCTTTTTAGATAACTGGTATCAATCTCAGACAAAATAATTTGCCAGATCTATGGAAACCCTACTTAGAGGTTGTTCCACATTATTAAGCAAGTCACAGTTCTCATGCAATATGGGGAGGAAGAAAGATCTTTCTGAAGATGAAAAGCATGAAATGGTGCAATGTTGTGCAAAAGGCATTAAAACAACTATTGTGTGAAAACTGAATGGAGATTATCGAATTATCATAAGATTTGTGAGTGATTTAGAGCACAGCAAAACTCGGTCAGATAAAGGCTTATTAATGAAAGTTCCTGTCAAAAAAATTAATTGTATTAAAAGGGCAGCTATAAAAAAGCCAGTGTTAAGCAGCAAACAGGTATTTGAAGCTGCTGGTGTCTCTGGAGTCTTGAGAAGCTCTCCATGCAGGCTGGCATTTGTGCGTAAAGATGCATTTCAGCCACTCCAAACCAAACCTAACAAAGAGAAACATTTACAGTGGGTGTAGAAATACATTTTCAAACAGTTTTATTGCTGTGGTGTTTTTTTGCAGCATGGGATAGTGCATAGTGCATTGTATTTCAGAAGGCGCTATCCTCCTTTTTATACCATAGCTAAAATGGCCAGTTATGAACTCCACATATCTTGCAAAAGTAATTTTAATACCCTCAGAGACCCTAAAGGGACCTTCCATCTCACTTCCCAATATTCCAGCCCAAATCATCACCCGACAGCTCCCTGCTGACGTCACAGTCTTGTTGGAACGTGGTGGCCATTCACCAACCATCCAGAAATCCATCCATCCATTGTCGTACGGCATTAGTCAGTGAATAAAACTATTCAAAAATGAGTCTTCATGTATTTCTAAACCCACTGTAAATGTTTCTCTTTGTGAGGTTTGGTTTGGAGTGGCTGAACTGCATCTTTACGCACAACTGCCAGCCTGCATGGAGAGCTTCTTGAGACTCCAGAAACACCAGGAGCTTCAAATACCTGTTTGTTGCTCAACACTGGCTTTTTTGTATAGCTGCCCTTTTAATACAATAAATTTTTTGACAGGAACTTTCATTAATAAGCCTTTATCTGACCGAGTTTTGCTGTGCTCTAAATCACTCACAAATCTTATGATAATTCAATAATCTCTATTCATTTTCACACAATATTAGTTGTTTTCATGCCTTTTGCACAACATTGCACCATTTCATGCTTTTCATCTTCAGAAAGATCTTTCCTCCTCCCCATATTGCATGAGAACTGTGACTTGCTTAATAATGTGGAACAACCTCTAAGTAGGGTTTTCATAGACCTGGCAAATTATTTTGTCTGAGATTTATACCAGTTATCTAAAAAGACATGGATAAATAAACAAACAAACAAACATCTTAGAAAAACTAAAATCTTCCCAATGAATGTTTATTCTACAGAAATCTAACTGATTTGTCACTTGCATAATAATTTGGAACGCAGTGTATATATAACATTGATATAAGTGATTGCTCTGATTTAAACCTAATATTGTAGTTATATTAAATATTCACAGGCAGATTTGCTTTATGCATTTCCCCGGCGGCGAAATCAGGCAAATGTCAGGAAACACGATTCCTGGCTGCATGTCAATATCCATGGATTAGGTTTATTTGGCAAGTTGTAAGAAACAATTTCAAGCCCAACCAAAGAATAATCGTTTGTTTTACTTGCGTTTTCGCAGTTTCCCCTACTAAATCCAGTAATGCAAAAGGTTCTTTTGCCACTCAGTCCAGGGAGGGAGCGTGTTTTGGCGGGAAAGTGACATTGATGCATACCCTCTATTCAATATTCCGTTTCACTTGGAAATACGTCACAAGTTCACAACACTGGAGAAAAGACGTTTGCAACTTCCGGTTCATATGGACTTTAATATTTGGCAGAGAATCAGATTGAGGCAGAAACTGTGATCATGGAGAGGGGTCGGTACGCAGCAGCTCATTTGCATTTAAAGGCACATGCACGAAAACGGCCCGTTTTTGACTGTAGTCAGAAATGGGTATTTACAACATGGATTTTTAAATGATATGTGTGTTATTTTAAGCTGACTCTTCACAGACACATTCTGGGGACATCTGAGACTTATGCCTCGTTTCCACTGAGCAGTACAGTTCGGTTCAGAATGGTACACCTTGATCAGGCTTGTGTTTATTTATAAAGATAGTGCCTATTTGAAAATCTGACACTGTCAGAGTTGTGAGATCCAGGCGATCACCGGGCACTCAGTGCTAATGTACCCAGCTGAGAGCAGCTCTACCTCGCCTAGTCCTATTCGCCGCTGGCACAGATGTCTCTGTAGTGGTTAAAAACGAGATATCATTCATCTTGTGTTTAACGGGCAATCTTTGGTCTCATGAATTTATAATTTGTTCCCGGGCAAATTGTTTGGCTGAGGGCAAAGTGAAGTTTCATAACTTTATATTATATTATATATTTATGTACTTATTTAGTGCGCTTGAATTGTTTTGCTTTATTTCTTATTGTATAGCTTCTCATACTTTATACTTATATAATGGTTATTTTTGATAATTAAAACTGACTTTTAACAAAAAGAGAGAGTTGTTTTGTCTTATTTTGTTTTATTGTACATGTAGGCTACATACAGTGAAGATAATCAGAGTACATATGCACATATTGCCTGAATCACACATTAATGGCTTTCATATTTTTTAAATAAAAACAAAAAGAGGCAGGGTTGTGTTTTATATTTTGTTTTGTTATATAGCCTACATGAAGTGAAGATAATCTGAACCACATTTGTGTGGCGCCTCTTGTGTTGCCATTCCCCTTGTAGCACGTGCAAGATTCTCTGTCAACCAATCAACGTTCTGCAGTTTATTGAACGTTCTGAGTGTAGCTCCACCCTTTTGGTAAGGTACTGTTGTGCTTGGTACCCCAACGAAAGGGTCCCAAAAAAGTGGTACGGTACGGTTCGGAATTAGGGTACCATTCACAAATTTTGACCATGGAAACGGCAAAAATTATGTACCCTACTGTACCGAACCGAACCGTACCGCTCAGTGGAAACGAGCAATTATATTACATCTTAAAAAAAATTGGCATAATAGGGGACCTTTAATATAAAATCGAAGACCCAAAAACACAGACACACTCAAACCTGGCTCATGACAGTACCCCTCCCCTGAGGAGCGCCCCCTGGCGCTCCCGAGGAAGAGGACTGGCGAGAACGAAGGAAGTCATCAATGAGCGAACGGTCCAGGATGTCCCGGGCTGGAATCCAACTCCTCTCCTCGGGACGAGATATTGATGACCACGGCCCCGGCGGCGCATGTCCAGCAACCTCCTGACCCTATAAACCGGAGAACCCTCAACGAGAGAACAACCAGCTTAATACACGAGACATGAAAGACCAGGTGGACGTGCCGCAAGTTAGGAGGCAATTTTGAGCTTGAGGGCTGCAGGACTAATGACTTTGACCATCAAAAAGTGACCGATAAAATGCGGGGCCAATTTACGAGACTCATTCTGAAGGGGTAAGTCCCGAGTAGACAACCACACCTTTTGTCCGCAAACGTACCTAGGTGCCTTGATACGATGGCGATTAGCAGCATGATGAGTACGCTCTCTATTACGACACAAAGCGGACCTAACAGCCTTCCAGGTGCGTTGGCAACGACGAATAAACGCCTGGACCGAAGGAACCGAGGTCTCAGTCTCCTGGGAAAGAAAACAGGGGAGGCTGATAACTCAGTGAAGATTGAAATGGTGATAACCCGGTGGCCGAAGAGGAAAGAGAATTATGGGTGTACTTGACCCAAGGTAATTGCTCGCACCAGGACGAAGGGTTACGAAAAGCCAACGTACAGAGCATGCGTCCCAAAATCTGGTTAGTGCGCTCAGCCTGCCCATTAGTCTGGGGATGAAATCCTGATGATAAACTGGCAGACGCGCCAATCAATCCGCAGAATTCTCTCCAGAACTGAGATGCAAACTGAGGACCTCTGTCCGAGACAATGTCTGTGGGAAGACCGTGCAAACGGAATACGTTCTCAATAACAATTTGCGCAGTCTCTTTGGCAGAAGGGAGCTTACCGAGCGGCACGAAGTGGGCGGCCTTTGAAAATCGATCGACTATGGTGAGAATGACTTTGTTATTGGCCGAAGTGGGAAGTCCGGTTACAAAATCCATGGCAATCAGAAGGGGTCTAAGGAGCCCCGCGGGAGGTGAATTACTTGATTTGGTCTGTGCACAAACAGCACATGAAGTGACAAATCGACGCACATCGTGTGTCCTAGAGGGCCACCAAAACCGTTGGCTGATAGCCGCGAGGGTACCTCTTACCCCAGGATGAATGGCTAATTTAGAGGAATGTCCCCAGTGGAGGACAGTGGACCGCATGGACGGAGGAACGAACAATTGGTTCGGAGGGCACCGTCGGGAAATAGAAACATTAGTAAGGGCGGCTTTGACTTGCTTCTTGATTCCCCAAGAAACGCCCGCCACCACACAACCCTCCGGTAAGATAGGTTCTGTGGAGGAGGCGTTCCCCACGGAACCGAATTAACGAGAGAGCGCGTCAGGCTTGGTATTTTTAGAACCTGGTTGGTAGGAAATTGTAAAATCAACGAGCCTGGCATGCATTGAAGCATTTGGCCATTCGAATGTATTCGAGGTTCCTATGATCTGTCCATACCACGAACGGAACAGAGGAACCCTCCAGACAGTGACGCCACTCGCCTAAGACCAGATGGATGGCGAGGAGCAATTTCCAATATCGTAATTTCATTCAGCAGACGAAAGGCCTTGTCATCAACAGGGGATCGCTGGGAAAGTACAGCACGCACTGCTACATCTGAGGCATCGACTCTGACTATGAATTGTTTTGCTGGGTCAGGCGTGATGACAATAGGTGCTGAAGTGAACAGCTCCTTAAGCTTTTTAAAAGCATGTTGAGCTGCTTCAGTCCATTCAAATCGCTTCTTTGAAGAGGTCCAGGGTGGTTAGAGGCGTGGTAATATGACTGAAATTAGAAATAAAGTGGCGATAAAAATGAGCAAACCCCAGGAAACGCTGGAGTGCTGTACGAGAATCCGGGACAGGTCATTCAACTACCGCGCGCATCTTAGCTGGATCCATGCTGATACCGTCAGCAGAGATCACAGAGCCCAGGAAAGACACTGACTGGGCGTGAAAAACGCATTTCTCAGCCTTAACAAAAAGCTTGTTCTGGCAAGGGATAACAGTTCATGACCATTATGTCATTCAGCCCCCGATAATCTATGCAAGGACGTAAGGATCCATCCTTCTTTTTCACAAAGAAAAAACCCGCACCGGCAGGAGAGGTGGAAGGAACGATAGTCCCGGTGGCTAGACTCTAGGACAAATACTTTTCAAGCGCTTCGCTTTCAGGAGCGGACAAAGAGTACAAACCGGGACGCAGTTCAATACTGCAGTCATAAGGGCGGTGAGGAGGGAGAGATGCAGCCCGAGAAGGACTTAAGACCGCCCGCAAATCGTGATACTCCTCCAGCACTCCAGAGACAATCACCAGGTTCCTCCTGAAAAACAGAGACAGAAGAAGCAACAGGAACAGCAGACACAAGACACAAATTATGACAAGACAAATTCCAGGACTGAATAGTCCCCTCGACCCAGTTTATCTAAGGATTATGCTGAACCAGCCAGGGATGGCCCAAAACTACTGGGGTGACAGTAGAATGAAAAATAGAAAAGGAAATAGTCTCTTGATGGTTACCAGAAATGGTAAGACTCACCAGAGCGGTGACGAAACGAATACCAGACAGCTCACTGCCGTCTAGAGCAAATACTGAGGTAGGCTCTTCCAACCTGTGGATAGGGATCTTCTTCTCTCGAGCCCAATCCTCATCCACAAAATTTCCTTCAGATCCTGAGTCAATGAAGGCTTGACACGACTCCTGCCCACCGCAGTATGACAGGGAGTGTGGTGATAGACTTCGCAGGAGGGGAGTGTGTAGCAGCGCTCGACGGTAATCCCCAATCTACTGGCGAGCGCTTTCTTTTACTGGACAGATCAGCGGGTGAGATGCGAATACCCGAAGTCTGCATAGGCTCGGGAAATTGGGCAGCCGCAGCCTCGAAAGACACTGTAGTGGGTACAGGTTGCGTGATGGGTGGTACCGGCTGCGCGCCGCATGGACGGCGCCGTAGGTCTGCGCGTTTTTCCAGTCAAATAGCTAATTCCACCAGCTGGTCGAATGCAGCGGGGACTTCCCACGCATAAATCTCATCCTTAATTTCAGGACACAATCCCTCCAGGAATCGCGCTGTCAAAGCCGGTTCGTTCCACTCACAGGTAGCGGAGAGGGTGCGAAACTCGATGGAATAATCAGATACGGAATGCCTCCCTTGGCAAAGCACAGCCAGCAGACGCAAAGCCTCTCATCCACTCACGGAACGGTCAAACACCTTTATCATCTCTACTTTAAAGGACGTAAAAGATTGGCAGCACTGCGCCTCTGCCTCCCACACCGCCATAGCCCAAGTCCCGCGCTCTTCCAACCAACAACGAAATCACAAAATCAATCCTAGCGCGGTCATCTGCATACATGGTGGGCTGGAGAGAGAAGACAACTTCACATTGAGTCAGGAAGTCTTTACATTCAGTGGGCTCACCGAAATATCGTGGTGGGTTGTTAACTCTCGGTTCGGGGGTAGTGCTAGAAGGTGGAGAGTCAGACAGCTTGTGGCAGAAGAATTGAAAACAGTGGGTCAAATCTGTAACCTGGCCCGCGAGATTCTCCACCGCATGTCTTGCCGCGGAGAGCTCCTCCTCATGCCTGCTGAGCATAACACCCTGCATCTCCACTGTGGAGCGAATTGGTCCCTCCTTTGCCGGGTCCATGTTTGGTTGGGTAATTCTGTCAGGTGACCGCAGAAGACCCAGAGGCAAAGAGAATGTTCATAGTATTTATTGAGTCTCACAATCAAACAGAACAGAAGCTGTGTGCCAGGCGTTGAACTTTAGCACGCTGCAGCTGGAGAACTAAAGATATTAGACTAATAATCTTCCCGTAAATGTCCCAGATCAACTGTAGCAAAGAGGTCCTGCTGGAGTGTCTCAGATGGCTGATGGTGGAGACCCAGGCTGGTAGATGGACGAAACCAGGACTGCAGACAGGAGTTTCTGAACGACGGACCACGAATGCAGGAACAGATGAAGGCTCTGGGACTGAGACTCAGACTCAAACTGTTAACACACACACAAAGAGCATTACAAAGAACAACTGATAGCTCGTCACACCAACATCAAACAATTACCCGACACAGACACGAACAAAGAACAGGGAGAAGTAGGCAGCGCAATCAACACAGAGACACAGAACAGGTGCGAGCGCGAGAACGTGAACGCGAGCGGCAACGAGGACCAGCTGGAACAAATCAAAGATGAGTAGAGAAGGAAAAATATCCGAAAACACAGACACACTCAAACCTGGCTCATGACAATTATAAAAGGTATAAGAATATACAATAAGAAATAAAGCAATCAATTCAGTCATGCGAACAAAATCAGAGCTTTAGTAGGATACAACGGTAAAGTTAAAGAACCTAAATATATAAAGTTATGAAAGGTCACTTTGCCCTCAGACAAAACGATTTGCCACGAACAAATTATAGATTCATGAGACCAAAGATGGCCTGTTAGATATACGAAAGGCGAATTGTGTCATGCATGTTTAACCACTACAGAGACATCAGAGCCAGCGGCAAACATCAGACTCGCTGAGGTAAAGCTGTTCTTGGCTGGGCACATGAGCGCTAAGTGCCGGTGATCGCCTGGATCTCACAACTCCGTTAATGTCAGATCAAATTTCAGAAAGGCGCTATCTTTATCAATAAACCACAAATTTGAGCTTTAAACCAGTACATTCTCACCTTAAAAAACTCTTAAAACTACACATCATGACATAATAACAGTAATATGTTTAAATTAAGTGGGTTTTCTCCTTTACTATTGATGCTTGCTGGTTAGTGCAAGATGCATTCTGGGATATCTGGCAGTCTCAAGTCCGCACAAGTCACCTCCTCAATAAAAGAGGCACATCCGGGGGTTTGAACTGTACTTGGCTAGATGTGAACTTTGAATTGGAACAGTACTTGGGCAGCAACTGATGATGTTTCACAAGTCCACAAGAACAGAAGTAAAGATAAGAATGCATATTGAGAAACAGCTATCAACTTTGAGGACAAAGTGTACACTTGCTGCCTAATATATCCCAGCCACTAACAGGTGCCGTGATAAAGAGATTCACCTGTCATATATTATATATATATATATATAATATACACTAGCGTTCAAAAGTTTGGGGTCAGTAAGATTTTTTAATGTTTTAAAAGAAGTATCTTCTGCTCACCAAGCCTGCATTTATTTGATTAAAAATACAAACAAAAACAGTAATATTGTGAAATATTATTCCAATTTAAAACAGCTGTTTTTTTATGTCAATATACAGTAAAGTGTAATTTATTCCTGTGATCAAAGCTGAATTTTCAGCATCATTACTCCAGTCTTCAGTGTCACACGATCCTTCAGAAATCAATCTAATATGATGATTTGATGCTCAAGAAACATTCATTATTATTATCAATGTTGAAAACAGTTATTTACATTTTTATTTCATGATGCTATGATTCACAATATTACTGTTTTTGTTTGTATTTTTAATCAAATAAATGCAGGCTTGGTGAGCAGAAGATACTTCTTTTAAAACATTAAAAAATCTTACTGACCCCAAACTTTTGAACGGTAGTGTATATATATATAGTTATTATTCTTCTAAAGCCATATGACACCTTTGTGTAATATTTTCATTGAATAACTGAAAAATAGGTCTCTTCCTCATGCAGTTATCTTATGTCTTTGTGTAATATAGCACTTGAGGTGTATGGACCACTTTTATGGTAGCATTTTTATGGTAGCATTTTTTGAACATTTTTGAACAATAGAATAGTGCTGCAAGAGTGATCACTAAGAGTTCCTGTGAACACTGTCTATATCTCACCCAATGGAATAAATTATTCCAATCATTGTGAAACAGTTTGTTTCAAAAGTGCATTTTATTTTGAATATTTATGAGTATTAAATGTTACTGATCAGTGCTGTTCATGCTGTCAAGCTACCTAAAACAATAAAAGCACAAGCAGAGCATGCATGTGTGTTCTGTACCATTATTTGTGACTGTGTTCTTGCTCTGTACTCCTCAGCCATCTGTCTGAGCATGTCTCTGTACTGTCGGTATCCTCCAGGTTTCAGGTATGATCCATCAGAAATGCCTTTTTCCAGTTTATCAAACACATTAAGCAGAACAACTTCACACTCAGTCATTTGTTTAGTCAGTCATTTGTTTTTTCTTTCACATTTCATTAATCTACAAACTTATTTATCTGCTTAAAAAATGCTGCTGCAACAGTTTTTTTTCCAAGGGTTTCTTTGAAAGTACACACCAGTTCCAGTAATTGTACGGCCTCTGCTGACAGTTTTTGGATTTTCTTTGTCATAAATGTAATGGCAGAAGGTATTTGCCTGCTCAAGGAACTCTGACTCCAATTCTTCCTCAGTCAGCTGCTCCATTCTCCTCATGTTTTTTGTACTAGCTGGCCGAGGGAACACAAAGCACTTTCTCACCGCAAAGAAATGATGCAGACAGCAGCGGGGCAGGTTATACTGCTCAGCCTGAGCTGAGCTATACCTAAAATAAGAAAAATATATTAAAAAAAAAAAGCTGTAATAAATGAAACTGCTATAGCATGTTATATGTACAAACCCGATTCCAAAAAAGTTGGGACACTGTACAAATTGTAAATAAAAAAGGAATGCAATAATTTACAAATCTCATAAACTTATATTTTATTCACAATAGAATATAGATAACATATCAAATGTTGAAAGTGAGACATTTTGAAATGTCATGCCAAATATTGGCTCATTTTGGATTTCATGAGAGCTACACATTCCAAAAAAGTTGGGACAGGTAGCAATAAGAGGCCGGAAAAGTTAAATGTACATATAAGGAACAGCTGGAGGACCAATTTGCAACTTATTAGGTCAATTGGCAACATGATTGGGTATAAAAAGAGCCTCTCAGAGTGGCAGAAATCAAGATGGGCAGAGGATCACCAATTCCCCAATGCTGCGGCGAAAAATAGTGGAGCAATATCAGAAAGGAGTTTCTCAGAGAAAAATTGCAAAGAGTTTGAAGTTATCATCATCTACAGTGCATAATATCATCCAAAGATTCAGAGAATCTGGAACAATCTCTGTGCGTAAGGGTCAAGGCCGGAAAACCATACTGGATGCCCGTGATCTTCGGGCCCTTAGGCACTGCATCACATACAGGAATGCTACTGTAATGGAAATCACAACATGGGCTCAGGAATACTTCCAGAAAACATTGTCGGTGAACACAATCCACCGTGCCATTCGCCGTTGCCGGCTAAAACTCTATAGGTCAAAAAAGAAGCCATATCTAAACATGATCCAGAAGCGCAGGCGTTTTCTCTGGGCCAAGGCTCATTTAAAATGGACTGTGGCAAAGTGGAAAACTGTTCTGTGGTCAGACGAATCAAAATTTGAAGTTCTTTTTGGAAAACTGGGACGCCATGTCATCCGGACTAAAGAGGACAAGGACAACCAGTTGTTATCAGCGCTCAGTTCAGAAGCCTGCATCTCTGATGGTATGGGGTTGCATGAGTGCGTGTGGCATGGGCAGCTTACACATCTGGAAAGGCACCATCAATGCTGAAAGGTATATCCAAGTTCTAGAACAACATATGCTCCCATCCAGACGTCGTCTCTTTCAGGGAAGACCTTGCATTTTCCAACATGACAATGCCAGACCACATACTGCATCAATTACAACATCATGGCTGCGTAGAAGAAGGATCCGGGTACTGAAATGGCCAGCCTGCAGTCCAGATCTTTCACCCATAGAAAACATTTGGTGCATCATACAGTTGAGCAACTAGAAGCCTGTATTAGACAAGAATGGGACAACATTCCTATTCCTAAACTTGAGCAACTTGTCTCCTCAGTCCCCAGACATTTGCAGACTGTTATAAAAAGAAGAGGGGATGCCACACAGTGGTAAACATGGCCTTGTCCCAACTTTTTTGAGATGTGTTGATGCAATGAAATTTAAAATCAACTTATTTTTCCCTTAAAATGATACATTTTCTCAGTTTAAACATTTGATATGTCATCTATGTTGTATTCTGAATAAAATATTGAAATTTGAAACTTCCACATCATTGCATTGTTTTCATTCACAATTTGTACAGTGTCCCAACTTTTTTCGAATCGGGTTTGTACAACAATTTCTAATCCTCACTGGTTAGACCAGCTAATTCTGCTCTATTCTTCAGAATCTGCTAAAGGCCTCAACCAAGATGACAGAAAACACTAAAAACTGACAGTATACAAAAGTATAAGCATATATCAGCTTAGATTGGAGGGCATGTGAGTATTGAACAAAGGAGGGCCTTGCAGTCATAAAGGTAATGGATGTAGGTAATGTGTGTATATTGTGTGCACTGTTTATGTTTAATGTCAACTCTTTTTCTCACCTGGTTTGAATGTCAATGCACTCTCACCTGGTTTGAATGTCAATGAAATCTACTGACTCATCCTCGTCTCGACTCACTTCTGCCTTCACATGAATGTTCTCCGTCAGCTCTGTAACATAGCTACTTTCAGCACTGCTCAGGAAGAATTACAATAATGCTACTTTCTATTTATTACAGTGGATGTGCATGTTTATTGTTTGTTTATTGTGCATGTGAGAAGGATACTGCAGCTTTTCCAGTGCCATGTTGTCATGACCCCTAAGCTGTTGTACACTAGAGTGCTGCTGAGAAGAACAGCCAGACAGAAGATCCACGTGTCATGTTTCTCATCCCCCTAAAACATTAACAGTCCGTCAGCTACAAAATAAGTGGCGATACATTTGCCTTTACTACAACAGCACACAATGTGAGGAACAGAGTTTTAATACAATATGGCTGTGTTGCAAGCACTGTAATTAGTAAAATTCCTTGTGCTGAAATGATAGTACATGTTGTTGCAATGGAGGTATTTGCTATGGAAACATCACTGCGGATGCTGGATGGTCGTCCTCCTCACCTTGTCCACGTCACCAAGTCCCTCTGTGTCCAGCAGCACCAAAGTGTGTCCTTCTTTAGTGGGGTGAGGGACACACCACATCCAGATGCCTTTGGTCTTTGACTCAATAGTGCTGCCGAGAGCAAAACGAGAGACAATCACAATGACATATAAGGATGTCAAAGATGACAAATACATATATATCACACACATAAATAAATAAATAAACCCCCCGTGTTCCACGGATGAAAGAAGTAGTACTTAAAGGGTTAGTTTACACAAAAATGAAAGTAATGTCATTTATTACTCACCCTTATGTTGTTCTACACCCGTAAGACCTTCGTTCATCTTCTGAAGACAAATTAAGATATTTTTGATGAAATCTGATGGCCACTGTCACTGAACCTCTCATGATCCAGAAAGGTACTAAAACATATTTAAAACAGTTCATCTGACTACAGTGGTTCTACCTTAATATTAAGGCGACGAGAATACTTTTTGTGCAAAAAAAAAAAAAAAAAAATCTTGTGATGGCTGATTTCAAAACACTGCTTCAGAGTGCTTCAGAGAATTCACTGATTTCAGTAAACGTGGCTTCGTTTACGCGATCCGAACCACTGATTAGAAACAAAAGATTTGTAAAGCTTTGAAGCAGTGTTTTGAAATCGGCCATGACTAGATTTTGTTGAAAGTCATTATTTGTTTTTTTTTGTGCACAAAAAGTATTTTCGTCACTTTTTAATATTAAGAACCATTGTACTCACATTAACTGTTTAAAACTTCTTTAGTACCTTTTATGGACCTTGAGAGTTTCATTGACATTGCTGTCAATGGAGGCCTCACTGAGCTATCAGATTTTATTAAAATATCTCAATTTTGTTCAGAAGATGAACGAAGGTCTTACGGGTGTAGAATGACAGGGTGAGTAATAAATTACATTATTTTCATTTTTGGGGAACTAACCCTTTAAACGTGATGGTGAAAAATCAGAGGCAAGATGTATGAAAATGTATTTGTCTGTATGAAGTTCAAGATATAGTAGCATTCATTCTAAACACACACACACACACACACACACACACACACCACACATCAAGTAGCCAATTTACCAATCTTCTTTTGGTTTATTATTATATTGCTTTAACTAGCCTACCAATATTGTTTTATTATTATATTGTTTTATGGTTTTTTTTTTACAGTTACTGTTTTCAAATATTAACAGATACACACTCATTCGCACTGCCCTCATTATCATATCAGCATGTTCTCGACATTTCAGCAGTTTCTCTCACTGGTCAGGCGGTGTTTCCCCGTACGGTATAGTCCCACCACAGACACCACAACCACCGGCTCCTTGATCCTATCCAAAATGTCTTTCGCCTCTTTCCTCACAAGCAACTTCTGATTTTCATCGTTTTCAATGAGACACACCGGAGCGGACATGAAGCCGCCACATGCCATGACTCTAAGAAAAAGCAGAGGTTCTTACAGCGTGTAAAAACAGTATTTTTATGTTGCTGAACAATTAAATGCTGCTTTAAGTTTAAAAGTCTCAAATGTGAAGCGTTTCTAAAATAGCCATTACAACCTATATTTAAATCTAAAGGTTATTCATTAAAGAAATTGATAAACAGATGTAATCAATAAGTCTGTAGGCTAGCTACTTCATGGTTGTAGTTACGTGTGTACTGAATAGACAATATGTTTAACATTTCCAGCAGTGAAAAGTAAGCAATATTTAAACGCTCATGTGATCATTATAATGCGTTTTGGCTTTCAAACCGCTAGCATTGTGACCTTCTATTAAAACGTTCTCATTAGTCGCCCCACTGTTTCTAGAACGTTCCCGAAAAAAAAAAAAAAAAAAATTAAGGGTTGAAATAACACAATAGCAAAACAATCCAACACAACACACCGCTATGTTTGGGGGGCGTTCTCGTGATTGCATGCTATGACATAAAGCTAAATTAAACAGGACTTTTCTCCATCTCTTCCATTCTAATTTTCACTGCTTGCCCTCCACCGGTATTTCGTGCGTCACCAGAACCACGTGATTGCAAACAACCTATTCGTCTGTTTGCTATGTATGTGAGTTTTAAGTTATGATGTAAGTAACGTAGAGCAGTGTTTCCAGCATGTACGAACTTAGCGTAACTGCCTATTCACTATCACTCCAGCGGAGCAGTCAGATCGCATGCTCTCGCTAAAGTGCAGCATTTATGTGCAAGCGAATTAATGACAAGAAAGTTTTAATTCAACGTATATTGTTGTTAATGCAGACTGTTACACTGTATTGCAGCAGAATTATTTTTCACAGTGTTCATTATGTCCTTTATGCTTCGCGATCTTTCTGTAATTTGATCCTGTTTAACAAGTGGATTTGTCCTGCTAGCATCGTGGCTAGTATTGTTAAAGGGGCTCTATGTAAGATTTTTACTTCAATAAAGCATAAAAATACCCCAATATGTTTGCAGATATTTAGGAAAATGCTAAGTTCACCTACTAGTTTCTCAGAAAAACAATGATACAGCCAGATATTCTACTTTGAAATGTGCATTCAGTGTCAGAATGTCTCTTTGTTTTGGTCTGTGCGAAACCGTGTGCTGTCAGTTTATCCAATAGTATTTCGACATCACAGGTTGCCAGTTGGAGGAAAACACCACTTATTGCAACCATGGAAACCGGCAAACAAACTGGGTCAGCCTCTGCATCCATCTAAAAATCTCTATGAACGGCAGCATATTAAAACACAGATAAATCAACTCATCAGCTTACAGTGTGTAAGTCTCCTCAGCTTTCATTGTCAGTTGCGCTCCCTCTTGTTGCGTGTCAAGCTGGCAACCTGCGTCTTTGAATGAGGGGGCGGGGCAAACAATATTTTGAATTTGGACTGCATTACTTATTTCAACCACTGGGTGTCATTCCTACATAGAGTCCCTTTAATGTTTACTAAACATATTCGCTCAAAGTGTAACATTTCTTAGTAAGATAATATAATTATGTG
Organism: Culter alburnus; assembly: GCA_028476615.1. NCBI lineage: Eukaryota > Metazoa > Chordata > Actinopteri > Cypriniformes > Xenocyprididae > Culter > Culter alburnus. Next base: position 25,130 of record JAOTNS010001770.1, read on the forward strand.
GTCGCCATACTTCCTGTATTAATGATACAGTCTCATTTTCCTATAAAATTCATATTTTGTGGGTTTTGTAATCTTTATTACACTACGCAGTTTAATATTGCTGACTCATGCTGATATATTTCTTGGTCATATTTATATCAGTTCATTATGTAAAGTTGTTTATCATTGAGTTTGTAATCTGTTAAGTTGTTGATTATATTTAGAAAATGAGTATTATTTGTTTTATTTATTTCAGAAAACTACCTCATTTCTATGTGTAGGTCACTCTTGTGCAATAAACAACTAAACTCTATGAACTCCGACTCCCTGACCAGAGTTCTGCAGCGATCAATAACATGTACAACGGCTTTCAGTGGGGCAATCCCCAACATAGTCTATTATTGTTTGATTAAAGCTAAATAAAACAATTATTATTATTACCTTACCGACAGGCAGATGAAGTCAATAAAAATGTTTACATAGTTCATAAACTCTCAAAACAACAACAACGGTTTGCAAACGCACAGGCTCTCCTGTGAGATACCTTTTGTTCTGTACACCATAAAGGGCAGCTGACGAGGCTTCTCTCACTGCTAATCAGTGATGATGCTGACACGAAAGTGAAACTAAAGTGAAACAACGCTGGTTCGTTTGGGTCACTGGATAAGTTTTTCCCAGAAATCGCCCGTTTAACGTCAACTCAGCTATAATGGATTTGGGCGGATACTGAAAAACAACCCTGCCGCTGTGGTGAATAAGACCTGCGGTTCATTCAGTGCGCTGTGAGAAGTACGCGAAGGGAAGAGAGAGCATTGGTAACTAACATCTCTTCATACAGTATAAGACACGTTATAAATTTAGGGTCACGTAAGTGAACTTTCTTTTATTTATTTTGCATTTATTCAAAATAAAATATTCAAAATCAAATGTAATTGCAAACCTTATGAGAGATCAGTGCAAACATTTTATTTGGTTACTGTTAATAATCAGTTTTCATGGTGTCCATTCAAGACTTTATTTGTGCAAGTTACACATTTTAATTACAATGTGATTTTTTTTGTTGACATGTATTTTTAATTTTGACTTACACATTCTAATTAAGTGAATATCTGAATAACTATACTGGTTAATATGAGAATTGTTTTTTTAAAAAAAATACATTGTCTTTGAAATCTGCGGCAGATAAATAACTGTTCCTATGAGTCAAAAAAAAAGGTTTTCCTTTAGGAGGCACGAGGGCTCGGAAAACCAATAGAACCACATTCAAAGCTCTGGACGTTTGTCATTCCGTGTGATTCTGACTCGCATTTAGACCATGATTTAATAAATGTAGATAATTTTTTTTTATTATTAAACACTATTTACTCGTTTTAATGTATTATTATTGCTGATATACAGTATTATTATTATTATTATTAATAAACTGTATAATATTGTCATATAATTGGCCTATTATGATGTGAATGATGTCAAATCGGCTAGATGAATGGCAGTAATGTTGCCACTAGTCATAAAAGTGGTTTATTGTAAAAAATCACTGCATTGACAGTAAGATCATTTTTTTTTCAGTGCCCAGAAAGCTACTAAAGACTTATTTAAAACGTTAATGGTTCAACCTTCGACGATTTTTGTGTTTAACAACTGGTGATCAACTTCGAAGCTTTACGAATCTTTGTTTCGAATCATGTCAAATCATTTAAAGGTTTCGTTACGTCATAAGTGTTTTAAAATTTCAATAGTTCGCGTGACTTTGGCAGTTTGATTCGCGCTCCGAACACTGATCGAAACAAAAGATCATAAAGCTTCGAAGCTTCATGGAGCAGTGTTTTAAAATCACCCATCACTATAGTAATATAAACAAATTACTTTACCCAATACTGTACTAAGTTTTCTACAACAATAGGGTATATTATACTACAATACACTACAGTTTACTGTAGTAAAAACTAAAGTATACTACAGTATTTATTAGTTTATCAGTTCATTATAGTTAATACTACAGAATGCTGTTGTAAAGACAAAGTGTAGTAAATACTTTGGGAGTGGTTCAAAAACACTATAGTATTTACTATAAATTACTATGTATTTTTTCATGTGGGTTTTTGTAGCTTTCTGGGCATTGAAAAAGAAATGATCTTGCTGGCAATGCAGGCCTCTCCAAGCCATTGGATTTTATCAAAAATATCTGAATTTGTGTTCCGAAGACGAATGAAGGTCTTACAGGTGTAAAATGACATTAGGGTGATCATGTGAGTTTTAAGAGCAGAATTAACTTGGTAAGAATCAGCAAGAAGAACAGGTCTCTGGTGATTGAATGACAATGACTTGCCAGTGAGCATTTTATACTGTTTTTGTAGAAATAAAATGAGTTTTTTAATGCTAACACAGAATGTAAATGATACAATATATTTGAGAGTCCATGAAGAATTAATTGTTTTGAAGTATGTTGTCTGCAGGTTTTTAAACATTGTTTACAGCAACCAATTATTTTCCCCCTTCACCAAACAGGAAGAGCTAGAGAGAGCCAGCATGTCTAATTCCAGACTAATGCCTTCGCCCATTTGTTTGGTGGAGAATGTGAACGGATCGCTCTGCGTCTGTAAGGATGCCATTGAGTTCCTGAGTAGAATCAAGGAGCCGGTGGTTGTAGTGTCTGTGGTGGGACTCTACCGTACGGGGAAATCCTACCTCATGAACCGCCTGGCAGGACAACAGTCAGGTGAGAGAACTGTCTAAACACGGCAACTTAATGTGTGAATATTAGCTACATCATGCTAAAAACTGTAATTGTCTCAGGCTTTGCTCTCGGTAACACTATTGAGTCAAAAACCAAAGGCATCTGGATGTGGTGTGTCCCTCACCCCAGAAAAGCAGGACACACTCTGGTGCTGCTGGACACAGAGGGACTCGGTGATGTGGACAAGGTGAGGACAAGGAGCTGCTGACTTATTAATATTGTTATATGGTGGATTCTTTGATTTTAAAGACACTGTGTTTCAGGGAGACTCTAAGAATGACGGCTGGATCTTCTGTCTGGCTGTTCTGCTCAGCAGCACTCTGGTGTACAACAGCCGCGGCACCATCGATAACGATGCAGTGGAAAATCTGCAGTATCCTTTAACTTGCAACGTAACCCACTTCCTTTTTCAAATTTACAAACATACACTTTGTGATGCTGTTATTTCTCAATGTGCTGCAGCTATGTTAGTGAGCTCGCTGAAAAGATCAAGATTAAATCAGCAGAAGCAGCAGAAGAGGAAGAGGAAGATTCAAAATATGTGATTTTCTTCCCATCATTCATCTGGGTGGTTAGAGATTTCACCTTGGAACTGGAAATTGATGGAAAGAAAGTGACTGAGGACGAGTACCTTGAGTTTGCCCTCCAGCTGAAGAAAGGTATTTTAGAGAGACATACTGTAAACATCACCAGTATGTGAATGTAAATTAATAGTCAGTAAATATTAAAAACTACAAAAAAAAAAAAAAAATCTTTTTGTAAAATGAGTTATTTTCTCCATTTAGGTGTAAATAAGAAAATCAGCGACTACAACCTGCCCCGTCAATGCATCCGAACCTATTTCCCATCCCGGAACTGTTTCGTGTTCCCATCTCCAGCCTCGCCTGAAAAAATGACACGCTTAGAAAGCTTGAAAGAATGGGACCTTGTACCAGATTTTCTGGAGGTCACAGATCGTTTTTGTGATCACGTTTTTCACAAGAGTTTTGTGAAAACACTGAAAGGAGGACACAAAGTTACTGGCAAATGTGAGTTTTTTACCCAATTATTTAATTTATTGGGACATTTTAGTGTTCAGTGTACGTCTTTATCCCCTGGGTTCACAGACAAGGCTCAAGCCTAGTCCCAGACTAAAATGCCTGACTGAGCTGTTTTAACTAAAAGCAACTTGAAATGTCAGTAGGCATCAGTAATGTTTTTTTCTAAGGCATGTTTATAAAAGCAACTTTACCGTCCTAATTGAACTAAGGCCTAATCCTGGCTTAATCTAAACTCTGTCTGTGAAACCAGGTCTACATTTAAAAAGGTAAGTATATTGATGTGTTTGTGTGTGTTGTCAGTGCTCGGGAATCTGGTGCAGATTTATGTGGATACAATCAGCAGTGGGAAGGTGCCCTGTCTGGACAATGCAGTGGTTACTCTGGCAAATCTAGAGAACCAGGCAGCTGTTCAAGAAGCTTTTAAAGTATATCAGAGTGGGATGGAAGAGGTAAGGATAATTCACATTTAGTTTTTGAATTTTTTTGGTTTGTTATACGTATAATGTTAAACAAATTATACATAAATATACATATACTGTCTCTTAACAGCAGGCAATAGTTTAAAGCATAATGTTATACATTTAACATGATAATATTCAGTAAATAAATAAAGCTCTGCCTTTGTTCACAAAGTTATTCTTTTTATTTCACTAAACAGTTTTAATTTAAGTACAAGAATTGTTATAGCCATTTACTGACGAAGCATGCTGTTCTTTGCAGGTGAAGAACAAGCTCCCCAGTAAGTGTGGATGATATTTCCTCAGAGCACAAGAAGTTCAGCAGTCTGGCCACCGCTGAGTTCATGAAACGCTCCTTTAAAGATGAAAAAGGAGAATACCTAACAAAACTGGTGGTGAGTTTCACATGCACAATTATGTGCACCTTCATAATAATGCAGCTATATTCTTAAATATGCAAAGGCTTGTTAATTTAATCTTTATGCATTATTTTAAATTATATTCAGCTGAAGTATTTAAATATTGTCCTTGTGTCTGTAACAGAGGCCAGCTTTTGAAAGCTGTGTAGGTAAAACCTCACTCCCCTGATCTCAAGAGGCGCACTAGTGACTGACGCTAGACTGCAGTCTTTAGGGTCCTCATTAGTGTGCCTGCCTCCCATGCAGGAAACAATGGTTCGAGTCCAGCTCAGAGCTGGGCGAGTAGGACCGGAGGGGTGATGTGCAGGAAAAAAATAGTCTTTTTTTTATGGAAGTTGGAGGGGGCACAGATGATTATTTGTTCCTTAAAGGATTAGTTCACTTTAATATGAAAATTATTCCAAGCTTTACTTGCCCTCAAGCCATCCTAAGTGTAAATGACTTTCTTCTTTCTGTGAA
>JAOTNS010001771.1:0-20501 GCA_028476615.1 Culter alburnus
GGCTTTGTTTCTGTTTGATAGAATTGTAATGTTTATGTGTACGAAGCCATGCTTGCTGATATTGTGGTCTATAACTCCCCGCTGGTCGGTATCTTGCTCTCTCATTGGCTGTCAGTCATTGCCGATGTAGTTTTCAGTCAGAACACTGTTCACACAGCAGGATTTTGAATCGCCGACAGGTCCAGATATTTAGCATGCCAAATATCACAGGCGTCGGCGACTCGTCGGCGATTCTCTCAGATCGCATCTTGCTCATTAACACTGTGTGATTGTCACTCGCCTGAACGAGCAACGATTTGCCTGTGATTTCGGGTAATTGTCTGTGATTTCACAAAACCTTTAAACAATCTCATGCATGTGGCTTTTGTGGTTTGTCATCATAGCAGCATCAGCAGCTGCAGTAAATGTTGTGTGAAATTGACATAGTCCTTTTATGTTTAACCGTTTTAAATGCCTATTGCCCACTGTGCACAGTTGACCTGAAGCAACCGGGGTGGCGGTGCCACCGGCTTTGGCCCGTCATCGCTGCTCGCAGCTATATTTTTTATTTTTTTTTCTAAGTTTTTGGGGTTTTGGGGCCCTTAACATGCTCAAAACTCTTGAAATTTTGCACACGGGTCAGAACCCGCGGCCATTACAGCCGGAGAAAGCTGGTACCCGGGCGTGGCAGAGGGGCTCGACAGCGCCCCCTTGAATTGAGTCAGAAAACGTGGTCTATATATCAAAACACGCTTGCACATACAAGTATAAAACTCGGTACACATATAGACTTTATCGGGCCGAACAACTTTCGTACTCTAAGTTATACGTCACCTCAACAGGAAGTCAGCTATTATGGGTTGTTTGAAAAACGCATGCTCTGGAATTTGATATACTCCTCCTAGGCAATTAATCCGATCACCACCAAACTCGGTCAGCATGAAGTCAAGACATTGATGATGAAAAATTGCCAGCGGATTTTTGATATCTCGAACGGTTTGGCTGTGGCGAGGCAACAAATTTATGGCGAGAAAAGGGAAACAGGAAATGTGTTATAACTTCTGCATACATTGATTGATCTTTATGAAACTTCACGAGTGTATTGGTTGTAATAGTCCGATCACATGGATGTGACTATTGTGAGTCAAAGTTATACTGCCACCAACTGGCAGCAGGAAGCGTGTCACTTTCAAAATGCTTTGAGATCACCATTTTATTTTTATCCGATTTGCTTCAAACTTCACCACAATAATGTCAAAACAGATGTAGACCTTTGAAAAGAATTGTGATATCTCAAACATAGTTGCCTTGGCAACACGTCAAACTTTTATAATATTCTTGGCCGTTTTTGAAGCCGTTAACATGCTTCAAATTGGATGAAACTCGACACACATATCATTATTGTCATACAGTAGATATGGACAAAGCCTTAGAAACGGGCGGGGAGCAGGGGCTCTGCAGCGCCACCTTTTGACAAAAGTGGGGGGTTTAGTTTAACCTACAGTCACCAAACTCGGTACACTTATTGTTCTCATTAAACTGGACAACTTTCTCATTTACAGTCATTAGCTCTGACCAACAGGAAGTCAGATATTTTGGTTTAAATGTGGATTTTTCTTAAGCTCTCTTAGACGTAGGGTCTCAGTCCCCCGACCCCCTCCCTCTGTGTGTGTGTGTGTGTGTGTGTGAGTGAAAGTGAGAGACAGAGAGACAGAGAGAGTTTTACAGCCTCAGATCAGTTATTTAACCCTTTTATTGCAGACTCACTGTGCTTAAGAGTTTATTTCCAACCCTTACTCAAACACATCTGAAGCAGCTAATCAGGCCAGTTCATTTGTAGGCCACTGACAACATATTATTACATTAGTTTGATAATTAGGGTTAATTCAAATATAAAAACACACTGCAAAAGCATGCTTTTGGTGCATAAGATTGGGGCACAAACAACAGCTCAGGGAGGTCAAAAACATGAAGTGTGAGGATTATTGACTAGCCTTATTCCTGACTAGCCTACTGCATTTCAAATTACGGGTTCCACTTCCGGTTTGGTGAACTTCCATTCAAAAAAACTGAAACTTATCATTTCAAATCATATGGTTGCCCTACAATTAAAGCTTATCTGTCAGCTTGACTGAATCAGCTGTCAATTTCTTTCATGTTTTATTTTCAGACATCATGAGAATGACATAACGCTTGGTATTGTAATATGTTATAACAAAAATATCTATGGCAAGAGCTCTTTTCAGCAGCTGCTTTCTATCCTCCAGAATATTTTATTTTGTCTCTTTGCATACTGCTGTAATAGTATGAAAAAGGACAGCATATACTGTACATTTGTGGTCTGTTCTCTCTATATAATTTACAATACATCCCATTAATAATTCACTGGAATGCACAAAGAATCTCCTCAAAGCCTCACGTCTCTTTCCAGGTTTGTTTCACAGGTATCACACAATGCTGAAGTTCATGACCTTTTTTATTAAGGCAATGTATTACATAATGCATATATATATCACTATAGCATATGTTCAACCCATCCGTTATTGCTGTGGAAAAAAATCACACCTTTACATGGCTTGTTGAAATTACGTTGTTGATGCTTTCACACTTTTAAATGTCCATTTATTGTTCATTGGTTGAAGGGTGAGTAGAATAATGTCATCTTATTGTACCCAGTTTAAAAAGATCATAGTGTCTATCACTGACTGTTTACAGTTTAACGGAAATTACTCCCATAATTCGTGCAAAGCGTCATGGGGCGTTGGAATAAGGTGGATACAACATCAGCAATCACAGACATTCGCATTAAGGCTAAATTAGATTTCTCAGAGCACGGTGGAAACTGTTAGTCTTTTTTTTTTTTTAAGTTCGAATGACAAAATAGCTGTGTTAGGCACTGATTAAAGTGGATTGATTCTATGTTTTCATTGTATGAGTTTTAATGAACTTTAAAACTTGGAAAAATAAAACTGCATTGTTTAGGGTACAATGCAATATTTTGTGTGCAGTTATTTATTTGTAAATATTATGATATAATCAATGTTAAAATAATAGTTTGGTATAACACAACATTTACTTATAGTGCACAGCCTTAATATGGTTTGAAAGAAATATGTGTATAAATTTAATAAGGTAGTAGCAGTAGGAGTAAAAAAAAAAATCATGTATTTGTCATCTTAAAGGAGGCAAGCTGACAGGGAAATATATGTACGAAAATATTTGTTATTCTAAAACTTGATCTATAGTGGACAATTGTAGTGTAATAGCAGTCTTCTGGTAGTTGAAATGGTTAAAAGTTAATAATATGCTGTTTGGACCAAAAACACTAAAAACATGGCTGAAGTTTGAAGTAAAAGCTGCTGCAGTAAATGTGGTGTGATATTGACATAGTACTTTTATGTTTAACCATTTTAAATGCCCATTGCCCGCTGTGCACAGTTGACCTGAAGCCACCGGGGTGGCGGTGCCACCGGGCTTTGGCCCGTCATCGCTGCTCGCAGCTATATTTATTTTTTTTTATTTTTTTTTCCGTCTTCCGGGCTTTTTGGGGGCCTTAACATGCTCAAAAACTCTTGAAAATTGGCACACACATTGGATTCCGCGGCCATTAGGACGCCGCAGAGGCTGGTACCCGGGCGTGGCAGGGGGCCTCGACAGCGCCCCCCTTGAAAAAAGTCGGAAAATTTGGTCCATATATTAAACACGCTTACACGTATTAGTATGAAACTCTGTACACATATAGACCTCATCGGGCCGAACAACTTTCGTGCTCTAAGTTAAACGCCATGCCAACAGGAAGTCAGCTATTAAGGGTTGTTTGAAAAACGCATGCTCTGGAATTTGATATACTCCTCCTAGACGATTAATCCGATCGCCACCAAACTCGGTCAGCATGAAGTCAAGACATTGATGATTAAAAATTGCCAGCGGATTTTTGATATCTCGAACGGTTTGGCCGTGGCGAGGCAACGAATTTATGGCGTGAAAAGAGAAACAGGAAGTGTGTTATAATGTCTGCATACATTGATTGATGTTTATGAAACTTCAGCTGTGTGTTCATTATAGGAGTCCGATCACATGGATGTGACTATTGTGAGTCAAAGTTATAGCGCCACCAACTGGCAGCAAGAAGTGTGTCACTTTCAAAATGCATTGAGTTTACTCTGTTATTTTTACCCGATTTGCTTCAAACTTCATCAGTGTAATGTCAATACACAGCAGATGTAGACCTGTGACAGGATTTTTGATATTTTAAATATTCTTGCCATGGCAACGCATCAAACTTCAATAATATTCTTGAGTGTTTTTGAGGCTCTTAACATGCTTCAAATTCCATGAAACTCGACAGACACATCAATATTGCCAACCAGTAGACATGGACAAAGCCATAGAAATGGGCGTGGTGGAGGGGCTCAGTAGCGCCACCTTTTGCCAAAAATGGGGAAGTTAGTTTTTCCTACAGTCACCAAACTCGGTACACATATTGTTCTCATCAAGCCGGACAATTTTCTAATTTACACTCATCAGCTCCGACCAACAGGAAGTCAGCTATTTTGGTTTGAATATAATTTTTTTGAAAAAACAGGCTATGAATTTTATACTACTACTCCAACAGGGTTTATACAATTTACACCAAACTTTTTTAACTTGGTGCTAACACATTGAAGTTATTTAATTGCAAACGGATTTTTGATATCTCAAACGGTTTGGCCGTGGCGAGGCAACGAATTTATGGCAAGAAAAGGGAAACAAAGTGTTATAACTTCTGCATACATTAATTGATTTTGATGAAACTTCGGCTTAGTCTTCGTTGTACAAGGCTGATCACATGGATGTGACTATTGTGATTCAAAGTCATAGCGCCACCAACTGGAAGCAGAAAATGTGTCACTTTCAGCATACATTGAGATCACCCTCTTATTTTTACCTGACTTGCTTCAAAATTCATCAGAATAATGTTAAAACTTGGCACATGTAATCCTTTGAAAATGGGCAGGGAGGCGGGGCTCTATAGCGGCACCTTGTAGTGCAGTAAATGTGGATTGAATTTGACATAGTCCTTTGATGTTTAACCGTTTTAAATGCCTATTGCCCGCTGTGCACAGTTGCCCTGAAGCCACCGGGGTGGCGGTGCCACCGGGCTTGGGCCCGCCATCGCTGCTCGCAGCTATATTTTTTATTTTTTTTCCGTCTTCCGGGGCTTTTTGAGGGCCTTAACATGCTCAAAAACTCTTGAAAATTGGCACACACATTGGAATCTGTGGCCATCAGGGCCGGGCAGAAGCTGGTACCTGGGCGTGGCAGGGGGGCTCGAGAGCGCCCCCTTGAAAAAAGTACACATATAGACCTCATCGGGCCGAACAACTTTCTTGCTCTAAGTTAAACGCCACACCAACAGGAAGTTAGCTATTAATGGTTGTTTGAAAAACGCATGCTCTGGAATTTGATATACTCCTCCTAGGCGATTAATCCGATCGCCACCAAACTCGGTCAGCATGAAGACAAGACATTGATGATTAAAAATTGCCAGCGCATTTTTGATATCTCGAACGGTTTGGCCGTGGCGAGGCAACGAATTTATGGCGAGAAAAAGGAAACTGGAAATGTGTTATAACGTCTGCATACATATATTGATCTTTATGAAACTTCACGAGTGTGTTGGTTGTAGTAGTCTGATCACATGGATGTGACTATTGTGAGTCAAAGTTATAGCGCCACCAACTGGCAGCAGGAAGTGTATCACTTTTTGAAATGCTTTGAGATCACCCTCTTATTTTTATCTGATTTGCTTCAAACTTCATCAGTGTAATGTCAATACACAGCAGATGTAGACCTATGACAGGATTTTTGATATTTGAAATATTGTTGCCATGGCAACAGGTCAAACTGTAATAATATTCTTGAGTGTTTTTGAGGCTCTTAACATGCTTCAAATTGCATGAAACTCGACACACACATCAATATTGTCAACCAGTAGACATGGACAAAGCCATAGAAATGGGCGTGGTGGAGGGGCTCAGTAGCGCCACCTTTTGACAAAAGTGGGGGGGTTAGTTTTTCCTACAGTCACCAAACTCGGTACACATATTGTTCTCATCAAGCCGGACAATTTTCTAATTTACATTCATTAGCTCCGACCAACAGGAAGTTGGCTATTTTTGTTTGAATGTTAATTTTTTGAAAAAACAGGCTATGAATTTTATACTACTACTCCTACAGGGTTTATCCAATTTACACCAAGCTTTTTTTAACTTGTTGCTAACACATTGAAGTTGTTGAATTGCAAACAGATTTTGGATATCTCAAACGGTTTGGCCGTGGCGAGGCAACGAATTTATGGCGAGAAAAAGGAAACAGGAAATGTGTTATAACGTCTGCATACATATATTGATCTTTACGAAACTTCACGAGTGTGTTGGTTGTAGTAGTCTGATCACATGGATGTGACTATTGTGAGTCAAAGTTATAGCACCACCAACTGGCAGCAGGAAGTGTATCACTTTTTGAAATGCTTTGAGATCACCCTCTTATTTTTACCTGATTTGCTTCAAACTTCATCAGTGTAATGTCAATACACAGCAGATGTAGACCTATGACAGGATTTTTGATATTTGAAATATTGTTGCCATGGCAACAGGTCAAACTTTAATAATATTCTTGAGTGTTTTTGAGGCTCTTAACATGCTTCAAATTGCATGAAACTCAACACACACATCAATATTGTCAACCAGTAGACATGGACAAAGCCATAGAAATGGGCGTGGTGGAGGGGCTCAGTAGCGCCACCTTTTGACAAAAGTGGGGGGGTTAGTTTTTTCCTACAGTCACCAAACTCGGTACACATATTGCTCTCATCAAGCCGGACAATTTTCTAATTTACATTCATTAGCTCCAACCAACAGGAAGTTGGCTATTTTTGTTTGAATGTTAATTTTTTGAAAAAACAGGCTATGAATTTTATACTACTACTCCTACAGGGTTTATCCAATTTATACCAAGCTTTTTTTAACTTGTTGCTAACACATTGAAGTTGTTTAATTGCAAACGGATTTTGGATATCTCAAACGGTTTGGCCGTGGCGAGGCAACGAATTTATGGTGAGAAAAGGGAAACAAAGTGTTATAACTTCTGCATACATTAATTGATTTTGATGAAACTTCGGCTTAGTCTTCGTTGTACAAGGCTGATCACATGGATGTGACTATTGTGATTCAAAGTCATAGCGCCACCAACTGGAAGCAGAAAATGTGTCACTTGCAGCATACATTGAGATCACCCTCTTATTTTTACCTGATTTGCTTCAAAATTCATCAGAATAATGTTAAAACTTGGCACATGTAATCCTTTGAAAATGGGCAGGGAGGAGGGGCTCTATAGTGGCACCTTGTAGTGCAGTAAATGTGGAGTGAATTTGACATAGTCCTTTGATGTTTAACCGTTTTAAATGCCTATTGCCCGCTGTGCACAGTTGCCCTGAAGCCACTGGGGTGGCGGTGCCACCGGGCTTGGGCCCGCCATCGCTGCTCGCAGCTATATTTTTTTTTTTGTAAATTGTTTACATTTCTTATGCTGAACACATACTGTTTCAATTCTGTACAGAGTGGAAAGGCAAAGACATCATGGAGGACGAGGACGCTTCTTTACAGATGTACAAAGAGACTGCAATTATAAATATGGTTTTGGCCAACAATGCAATTAGGATTCGAGAGATAAGAAAGCATATCTTAAAAAATGACACCATATTTAACAACATCAATGTTGTAAGCCTGTCGACCATACAACGCATCCTCCAACGGCACCAAGTGATGATGAAACAACTTTACTTTACCATTTGAAAGAAACTGTGACAGAGTCAAGAATCTGCTACATGACTTTGTAGAGGTATGTATGCAACACTACTTCCAGTATATCAAACATACCATATTTACTCATCTGTGTATCCTTTTGTCTGTTACAGATTATTGGAGATGGATGCCCATGTAATTCGCCATGGATTTATTTATGCGGATGAGGTTGGCTTCAATCTCACCAAAACCAGGCACCGCAGAAGAAATGTAATAGGACAGAGGGCAATTACCAATGTCCCTGGACAGCGTGGGGGGTAATATAACTATGTGTGCTGCCATCACTCAAAACGGGGTCCTCCATCACAATGCCACACTGGGTCCGTACGAAGTATAGGCCTGGCGCCAGACGCTTCGCCACGTCGGCTGCCGAAGGGAGATTGGAGGACTCAACAGGGTCTGCCTTGTAGGGACTCTCTGGAGTAGTAAGCGCATGTAAGCGCAGCAAGCTGATACTAAGATGAGGCCTCTCCGTGCCTCTGACCTGAGGTGAGAACACGGGAGGAGACCGGCTCGACACGAAGGCTATAGAATCTAGCAAACGTGTTAGGTGTCTCCTAGCCCGCAGCTCTACAAATATCTGTCAGCGAGGCACCACAAGTCAGCGCCCTGGAGGATGCAACACCTCTCATAGAGTGAGCAGCAACCTGAGTGGGCCTGAGCCCAGGCGATGGCGTCCACTATCCAGTGGGCCATCCTCTGCTTGGAGACAGCCTTTCTGCTGGCCTCTGTAACAGACAAAGAGCTTGTCTGAGGTCCTGAGGCTTTGAGTTCTGTCTATGTACAGTCGCAATGCGCGAACTGGACAGAGGCTGAGTCTGCCTCTGTCAGGGGGCAGCGCTTGCAGGCTCACTACCTGGTCCCTAAAGGGAGTGTTAGGGACCTTGGGCACATAGCCAGGCCGGGGTCTCAGTACCACGTGGCTGTCGCCCGGCCCGTACTCTAGGCACGATTCTTCAATGAAAATGCCTGCAGGTTCCCTACCCTCTTGATAGAGGCCAATGCAGCCAACAGCAAAGTCTTCATAGACAGAATCTTTAAGTCTGCTGACTGCAAGGGCTCAAAGGGAGCATTCTGAAGTGCTCAAAGCACCAGAGCAAGGTCTCAAGAGGGTATGGAGGGGGGTCAAGGAGGATTTAACCGTCTCGCCCCCCTAAGGAACCTGATGACCAGGTCGTGCTTACCAACAGACTTGCCATCGATGTGGTCATGGTATGCAGATATAGTGGCAGCATGAACTTTGAGGGTGGAGAGAGACAGCCTACGCTCCAACCCTTGCATTGCTGCAAGAAGGAAAGCACGACTCTGACCGAACATCTTTGGGGGTCTTCTCGGCGAGAAGAGCACCACTTGACGAACAGGTTCCACTTCAAGGCGTAAGCATGTCTCGTAGACAGTGCACATGCCGAAGTGATGGTGTTAAGTACCTCGGGGGGTAAGTCACCTAGAACTTTTGCGACTCGTCCAGGGACCAGACATGGAGTTTCCAGAGGTCTGGACTGCTGTCCTGCCTTTGAACATATTCAAGCAGTTCAACACGACTGAACATGTATCTCTGTGAGGCGTGCCAATTCCATACTGAGAAAAGAGATCCTCTGCACAGGGGAGAGTTTGTTCTTTTCCCAGTTGACCTGGAAGTCCAACTGGCTGAGGTGACTGAACACCAGGTCCCTGTGTTCGCACAACTGATCCCGAGACTGAGCTAGAATAAGCCAGTCATCGAGATAGATGAGGATGCGAACACCCTGTTCTCTCATGGGAACAAGGCCTCCCTCCACAACTTTCGTGAAGACGCGGGGAGACAGGGCCAGCCCAAAGGGTAGGACCTTGTACTGATATGCTCGACCCTCGAATGCAAAGCGCAGGAATGGCCTGTGTCAAGGGAGAATCGAGACATGAAAGTACGCGTCCTTCAGGTCGATCGCTGCAAACCAATCTTGGGGATGGATGCACTCGAAAATGTGTTTCTGCGTGAGCATTTTGAATGGTAGCTTGTGGAGGCTCTGATACAAAACTCGCAGGTCCAAGATCGGTCATAACCCACTGCCTTTCTTGGGTATGTATCCTTGAGAACCGGATTTAGGCTGGGTACCATATGTGTGACCCTACAGGGATTCCATATGTGTAGTTCCACGGTTGCTCCTAACGAAGCCCGTGTCTTTCCCTCTGGGACACCCCCCTCTCATCAGGTTGGAGTCACCCCAGTACTTCCATATGTAGTACAGCCCTACGGGGTTAGTCCATATGTACTTCTCCACATAACTCCTTTTGGGAAGGATGTGGCTTCTGCAGCGTTCCTTTCCAGTGAAAGGGTACGCTTTCCCAGTGTTATTCAATAGTCTCACTGAATGGGTTTCTTGGTGAAAATCAGTGATCGACACTCTCTGTTAGCCCTGTCCCACCGTCCATAGGCAAGGGGGTACAGGAGGCTTGCACAGATCGCTGGAAGGGGGCAGCCCCTGTGGCGCTTTGGTAGGGATTCCTATTCATCGGTCTGTCCAGCGTACGTTGAACGTGACTGACTGAATGGGAACGTCTCGGTTACAAAGGTAATCCTCGTTCCCTGAAGGAGGGAACGGAGATGTATGTCCCGTCGCCACAGTCACTGGACCCCGCTGATGCTGCCGCCTAACTGTTTGGCTCCACAGCGAAAACCTGAAGATGCAACGCACCTGCTGCTCATTATATACCCGTGCTGCGAGGCGAGCAGCTGCATATGATTGCATGCCAATGTGCATTGGCTCGTTATAGTTACACTCGAAGCAGATTGGCCTCTCTAGCGAGATTCCTATTCATCAGTCTGTCCAACATATGTCTCCATTCCCTCCTTCAGGGTTACCTTTGTAACAGAGACGTTTTAAAGCAAAAAAAAGAAAAAGTGCTAAATAGGCAGGTTATAAGGGCAGAACGATGACAACAACAACAACAAAAAATCATAATTGACGATTATTTCCCTTAATATTATAATTGTGATTAATAATAGGATTTACATTAATGCATGTCATTATTTATGTTGATTACACATCCAAACTGTTGCCTTCATGTTTTTTGTTAACAGACTTGAGACTACAAAATGTTGCTATGGTTACCATGTCAATTGTCAATTTCATGACTCATGTACAAAACAAAAATGTAGCCGATTCACTCCCACAATTAAATGCAGTTATCACTCCTAAAACTTTGCAGTGTGAACATAAACTATTATTCTGGTTGTCAATAGTGTTCCCTTTAAGCAGTCACTTACCACATTCAGCACTCTCACGAAAACGTGTCATAAACAATGAAGTAGTCCATTTCTGAGATGTCATTTGCTGATGTGTTGAGCATCAGTAGTGTAATACTTATGTCACAGAGGCGAACTCCGTGATTCCCTCCTCTGGCCATCGGAGGGAGCCCTCACCAGAATACTAACACACTCACACATACACCACACTACATTTCCCATAAGCCTCTACCTCGGACTGATTACCCCGCCAGATGTGACTCCTTATCAGGACTATAAAGGACTCTCAGTTCCATTCCTGCTCCGCGAAGTCTTGTATTGCCACGGTGTATATTTCTGAGCGTTTATATCCTGTCTGATTGCCTGTTGCTGAACCTGTTGTCTCCCGTTTACGAACCCTCGCTGCCTGTCTCTACCCTTGCCTTGTTTACCGCTTGTGAGTGATATCTGCCTGTACTGACCATTGCCTGTAATCTGACCACTGATCCTGCCTGTCTCTGCTGTTCCTGTCTGCCCCTGTTTGACCCTGCCTGTCTGACTTCAATTCTGTACAATAAAACATGCAAATGGATCCCAGCTCTAGTGACGAATCATTACAACTTAGTTTATAATCAGAATATAGTCACTTAAATAGTCAGGCATAGCATTAATTTAGTTATTCAAACGTAAGTCAGCATAAAAAATAAATAAATAAAGACGTACTTCATTGTTCCTCCTCGGCTAAATTCAATGCGACCATCAGTTTTCACACTTTTATGTCGGGAAAAAAGCTTCAAAAATTAAATATTTATTGTGCACTTTAGTTAGATTAATTAATTAATAATTAATTAAGCATCTTAATTATTAATTAAGTAATTATTGTCTTTTTTATTTTTAAATAAGTGTTTCCTATCAAATGTTGAATTTCCTACATTTTTAAACGTTCAGTTTTACAATGGGGACAATCTCAGAAGGATGAACAAATAATGTTTGCGGTCATCACATTAAAAATAACATTTGAAGTGCTGGGGAAAAAAAATGTGTGTGCGTGTCTAATTACAGATACAGAGTTTTTAAACGTCCTAATAGCTTCGTCTTTATTGCAATCAAACTGGTTTGTTGGCAAATTAGGTAAATGTGATAACTGCATTAAAATATGGATACAACATTAAAAAGTCAACCATTGATGGTTTTATGTCGATGTACAGTGAGTGCATATAGCCTATTGCGTTCAGGCACTCAACGTACATGTCTGCGATTAGCTACAATGCTTAACGCTGCAACAATACAATGTAAGTAGTTTTGTTTTGTTTTAGTGCCTGGACTGTACTCGGGATATTCTCAGAGTCCAAAAAGTCTGTGTCAAGTCCAACTCTACCAAATACCTTATTCGGAAAGGCACGGATAATGGATTCAAAACGAATAACGGTTTACTTGTGTTTGCTGGATAACGGGTGAGCCAAGGGATCATAGCGCGATACATAAACCTCTAAAATCACTACGCAATAATATGAGTGTGTGAAGTGAATGCATGTGAACTTTATGAATGAAATGAGCGCAAATCAAATGACCACGTTGCTGTTGCATCTCTCCGAAACCAGAGCTTGACAGGAGAAATAACGATTAAAATACTACAAACACATGTTCTACTGTTCAATATGTATTATTTGATGTAAACTTTGCATGATATGTTACACAAATGGAATTAGTATGGCACGATCACAAATCAAATGAGAAATAAACCAGCTCTCTGTCAAGATAATCAACAAAGATACACATTTTCTACTAGGTCTACACGTTTGCTCTTTTATCTGTTGCTGTTTGAGTGGCACAAGCACATTTGTTTAGTGAAGTTCAAAAGAGAGTCTCTTATGGTAAAGAGAAAGTTTTGAATTCATTCAGAGCCTTAAATTCATTCATTCGTGAATGACAATCACTAAATCACTTTTCATTAAATCACTCTGCTTGTACGATCATTTATTATTATTATTATTATTAGGGGAGACCTGGGATGGTTGTAACACGGGTTAGTTGTAACACTTCCAATTTCTCCAATCAGGAACAATTTACAAATCACCTGATTCACTTCACACATACTTGGTTTAGTCTTTATTCCATATGCAGGAAAGTAGAGCCCTGCGGTAGACAGCAGATTTTAGAGGAGAAAAACTCATTTTGATATAATTTAACTTTGATGAGTTTAACTACGAAGCAGGAATTGCCATAACAAAAATAAAGTAAAAAAAGTTACTTTCTTATGTTTATTGTGTGTCTGTGTAGATATTTTTCAAGCAAGTTGTTAGTGCCAATGTTTTGGCTGTTAGCCGAAAGGTGAGCTAGTTCACGGCTACAAGACTCAAACAGCAAGACTCTGGTTAGCTGTAACATCGATGAAGCATGTTACAGCCTAGCCCAAGTAAATTTTTAGTTGTATTTATGGTTTGTTTGTTTTTTATTTCAGTATGCCTAGGTCAGGGGTGGCCAAACTCAGGCCTGGAGGGCCACTGTCCTGCAGAGTTTAGCTCCAACTTGCCTCAACACACCAGACTGGAAATTTCTAGTATGCCTAGTAGACCTTGATTAGCTGGTTCAGGTGTGTTTATTTGGGGTTGTTGCTGAACTCTGTAGGACGGTGGCCCTCCAGGGGCAGGATTGGACACCCCTGGCCTAAGTCTTGGAAGAGAAAGACAAATTGAGGGATGTAAAATGAGTATTTGCTAATTTTATTTATTTTTGTTACACACCAATTATGTTAAAAGTCTGAGTTGAATAAAAAGCTTTTAAAACTGATTATTTCATAATGTTACATCTTACCCCGGTGGATATTATAATGTTACATCTCACCACCCCAGGGTCTGTTACAACTGACCTGGAATATGGGGTGAATTGTAACATTTCACTCGCTGTGTTTGAAAGTAAACCACGCATTTTCTGTTTGTGCTACAAAGATAACAGCTATGTCATTTAATAGCTGACACTTGTAACTAGTTTTAATCATATTTTAAACGCACTGGCTTAAAAGAACTCCAAGATACAGGCAGAAATGTCAAAAATGTAACAACCATCCCCAGTCTCCCCTATTATTATTTTAATTATTAGCTAATTTTATATTTAGAAAACTAAATAGGGGAAATAGTCTTGAAACAAATATGTTGTTTTCAAATATGTTTTGTTGTTTTATGATGTTTTCTTTTGCCCACACTTTTCCAGACCTGGAAATTACATAATTTAAATTCCATACTTTGCCGAACTGCGTCGGAACCCTTACTGTTTTATTTTGAATGTATTTAAATAGCCTATTTATTTGTTGAATCACGAAAGGTCCCCGAGCTGGGATTCGAACTTGTGTCATCCGAAGCACAATGTAGCTACATCTAAAAGCACTTCCATCGAGACTATCAGCTCAGTTAGAAGATATTTAAATAAATATAATTATCATAAAAAAAAAATCAGTTGTACAAAGGATATTTTAGTGATATCTACGAAGAAAACAGATATATAGGCTGTAACACCATAGACATAACGGTCTTGTAATTGTACGAACTTCCGTGCAAAGCCCCGCCCACTTCCGGTTCTATCCAAATACAGATATGAATAATTTTGAGATTGTTACAAATACAGATACAGATAGTGGCTCTGCTGCACAACCCTATTATGGATATTTGGAGAGAAAACAATAGGCATACAAAGGGTTAATCTAGAGCATAGTGGGCCTACAAAGGCCTAAAACAATAGGCCTACAAAGGTTAATCTAGAGCATAGTGGAAAAAGCATAGTCAAGTCAAGTCAAGTCACCTTTATTTATATAGCGCTTTTTACAATGCAGATTGTATCAAAGCAGCTTTACATTGATAACTGGTACATAATTTTTGCTGCACAGCAGCTCTTCAAGAATAGTGTCAATGCAGGCAGATCAAAGCACTGTTGAATATCAAATGTCAAGAATACTGTTGAATATCAAATGTCAAGTGTCCCCAACTAAGCAAGCCAAAGGCGACAGCGGCAAGGAACCCAAACTCCAACAGGTGACATCAGGTGGCAAACAAGTGGCAAATAGGTGTTAAAATGGAGAAAAAAAAAAACCTTGGGAGAAACCAGGCTTAGTCGGGGGCCAGTTCTCCTCTGGCGAACAGTGCTTTGTTACGAATCAGGTTGCTATCATAAATCTGATAGGATCGCAACATTCAAAGTATTTATTTCAGTTCCATCCAGTTGAGGATCGTATTCATCACGCCGGTATGGACGGTTTGTTGAGGAACTGTGGCACTGGCTGTCGTGTCGATGAGGCCTTCACAGTGGATGATCTAGTCAACTCGATCTCTGCTGATACTTCAGGGCTGCGTTGTGGTCGTGTCAAGGCGCAGGTCAAGGCGCAGGTCCTTGGTCTCAGTGGCCCGGCCCGGATCTGGTTGACTACGGTAAACCTCGGGATAAACAGAAAGATTAATATTCGCGTAGATGCCATTCTTTTTCTGATGTAACGAGTACATCTGGTGTTATAGGAAGTGTTCCCGGTTCCGGCTGACCTAATTTATGCAGCCTAATAATCCTTTAACGGATTTGAAAATATAAGTTGATAATGTGTTATGTGTATGCCAGGTTAAAGAGATGTGTTTTTAGTCTAGATTTAAACTGACAGAGTGTGTCTGCATCCCGAACAATGCTAGGAAGATTGTTCCAGAGTTTGGGTGCCAAATAGGAGAAGGATCTACGCCTGCGGTTGATTTTGATATTCTAGGTATTATCAGCTGGCCTGAATTCTGAGATCACAATAAACGTGAAGGACTATAATGCATTAAGAGCTCGCTCAGGTACTGAGGAGCTAAACCATTTAGTGCTTTGTAAGTAATTAGCAAGATTTTAAAATCTATACGATGTTTAACAGGTAGCCAATGCAGTGATGACAGAACTGGGCTAATATGGTCATACTTCCTAGTTCTGGTAAGAACTCTAGCTGCTGCATTTTGTACGAGCTGTATTTATTTATCAAGCGGGAGGAACAACCACCCAGTAGAGCGTACAGTAATCTAGCCTTGAGGTCATGAACGCATGAACTAACTGTTCTGCATCTTCATTGAGAGCATATGTCGTAGTTTAGATATATTTTTAAGATGGAAGAATGCGGTTTTGCAGATGCTAGTAACATGGCCTTCAAATGAAAGATTGGTACCAAAGAGAACAACCAGGTTCCTAACTGACGACTGTAACGAATGTAGCGGTTATTAATCAATTTATGGATGAATATGAATATAATATTCATAAGGTTATGAATAAATTATGATTCATATATCGACCCAACGGGGAATTAAAACATATATTGTGAATCAATTACAACGAATTATAATCAATTACATATATGATTAGTTCTGGTTTAATAATTATTTAGAGAAACTGTTCGTTTGTCCAGCAAACTAAGTCCCTCACAGAATATTATAAACAGAGTTATTCTCTGGCCATGAAAATAACTTTTATAGCATGAAAAACTATTATAGCATCAAAGCATAAAGCGATCGAAAAACGTTAAAGTGACTTGGTCTTTAGTTGAAAGAACAAACAGAACAATCGAGCATGAATTAAGTGTTTAATATATGCAAACTACGAATACAGAGGTTATACGTCTATATATATATACAAGAATATACACACCTATGTACAAGAGTGGAAGTAGAGAAGGAAAGAGAGAAGGCAGGTAGCAAACTCACAAACAGTCCTAAGCCAGCACGGAAATCAGTTTCATCATCTAAGATTGAGAAACGGCAGTATACTTGCATTGGTTGTGCGTCAAATTTCAGGTTAGCGCTGGTGCAGTTCGTTGGCTTCTTCCGTTCCGCGGGAAGGTTTGAACTGAGGAGTTGAGAGTGAGTTTCGCTGGAAGATGGCGGTCCTGAAGCTGAGCGCGATGGCAGCGCGTGGTCACCGGAGATGTCCGGGAAAGACATGCACGAGTTGCTCGTGAGACAATCGGGAGAACACACAAGAAATTGTGCGTCTTTGCTTTTATGACAGATAAGCCGACACACCTCCTTGAGGTGGGGTAGCCAATAACATGGGTGCAAAGTTGGCGGGAAAGCTTTCCCTTGTTTGGCCTCACGACTTAATCTGCATGATTTATGACTGTCCGATCAGATCTCCAAATGGAGTGCGTTCTTCACAGTATCATTAAACACATAGAAAAATGC
This sequence comes from Culter alburnus, assembly GCA_028476615.1. NCBI lineage: Eukaryota > Metazoa > Chordata > Actinopteri > Cypriniformes > Xenocyprididae > Culter > Culter alburnus. The sequence goes on from JAOTNS010001771.1 coordinate 17,205, forward strand.
ATTTGTCAGCTGTGTGACATATCTCAGTGAATAGCTCGTGTCCGGAGCTTTACGGAGAGATCAAACTCGGTACATCAGAAATGCCTATAAAAGAAGTTATGGTTTACAGACAGAATTCTATCATTAAAATGCACACTAGCACAAATACACTCATTTAAACACTAGGAAACATGCATACGCTTCAAAATACAGGATGGGTATATGTTGGCATAATTGTATCTTACATATACAGTCAAAAATGTATGTTTGTGTGTTTCTGTATGCGTCTGTGTGTGTGTTTTTGTGTGTGCCCGTGTGTGTGGGTGTTGGAATGTGGATCTGGTCAGTCTCTGGGGGGGTGCTCCTTTTGAAGTCACCAAAGTGAGGAAGTTGCAGTTTTCTGTTTACCCTCACAGGTCCACAAACCTGCCGAAAGTCACAGTCGTCCGGAGCCGAGTTAGTGATTAACAAACAAAGTTCATCAGGTTAAAAGCGTTCTGGAAACTCCAAAGTTTATTGACTCTGAACGGATCCATCCAGACGTTACAGTCCCCCTTTCGGCCAACGAAGTTCCTGTGCGGACTTCGTTGGACGTTAACCAAGTTTGATGGCACATGGATCCGGATGGTCACGCAGCAGGTGGTTCCTACTGGTCCTTGAGGAAGGGCAGATAGGCACTTGTCCGTGGATTCTTGCATCCCTTTGGTCCCTTTGGATAGGATGAAGGCCAGGCCCAGGGCGAGTGCGTACTTGATTGCCATGGAGAGGCAACGGATTGTGTTGGCAGCAGTCCAAGCTCGGGCTCTAGGTGAGCTGGTCAGGACAGGCAGTCGTGAGAGTGCTTGGAGGGCTGCATCGATGGGAGTACTGTCACTTAGCTGGGACCCCCCTTTGTCAATCCTCAGTTCCAGTCCTGGATCTAAGGTGTGATGGTGATTCCTGGAGGAGGATGGGATTTCCAGTTCTGACTGGTCCTCTTTGCTTGAGAGACAGTGCACTGCCAGATGGCTGCGATGAAGGATGGAACCCAGGGGTACCTGGATCCACTTACCTGGATTGGGCAGGCTGACACGAGTGGCGGTGTTGTGCTGATTGGAGATTAGGATGGCAGCATGAGTGGGGGTGTGGATGAGCAGTCGATCACCCACCATCTCGGCTTGTTCCGATGACTGGGGTGCGAGGCTTGGCCTCGGCAGGGCAGCGTGTGTCGCTGGTCATGGGCTGCGGCCGGCCCATTCCTTCAGTGTGGCTTCTGAGGAAGAGCTGGTTTGGGCAGAAGTACTGAAAGTCTTTGGTGAAACTACACCTGCGAAAGTGGGGAGCCGGGCACAGCCGTGGGTTGCTGTTGTGGTAGGCTACCGCAACTGAGGTGTGTTTCTTGGCATGGGTGTTACGTTGCCGCCACCTGACATTGACCATGTCTTTGGGTCTGCCAGTAGCAAAGTCCAGCACAGTTTGTGTAGGATACTGAGGAATCCTATTCATAGCCACTCTGTCCATTGAGAAGCGGACTTCTCGCAGCAGGTCTGTCATCAGAGCTATGACTGGCTGATTTTGGGCAAAGTCATTTTGGAAGACTGTAAACAGCTGCTTCCTTAAGTTCGCCGTTTGGGTCAGCAGGAAACTGTGAGTACAGAGAACCGCCACAATACCTTTCCGGGATTTGCAGGTAGTTTGCAGGGTTTGGCTCTGTGTTGCGAGTTGTTTTCTCAGTTGTAGGCGGAGCTTGTTGCGATGCTGATGAGTGGAGCAGGCTGTGATGAGACTCGAGTCTCCTGGTTGGTACAGGTGCAACGGCAGTGGCACCTGCCGTGCCGTCAGTAGTTCCGTGGGGAACACCTGAGTTGACTCCTGTATGGTGTCTGTGACGGCCATGAGCATCAGAGGAGGTTTTACAGTCCAGTCTTTCTGGTCAACTGACCGTGGAAACGTGACTCCTCTGCGTTGCAGTGGAGCTCTGTGATTTGCGTTTGCAGTCTGGACTTGACAGCAAACTTGACATCCTCTGGCGTGCTCTGCCACATCTTGCTGCATGCTGGGCCAGTACGCCACTTGTTTCAAAGTCTCATAAATAGTTCTGGTGCCATGGTGTTTGGCACATGGTGTGTCGTGGGTGTATAGCCGTTCACCCCCCTTTTGGCCCTGTGGCAGTACAAGCTTTGGCGCTGTGAGGACATCAGGGACATATTTTAGAAAGGTCACTCTCACACGCAGCATGTGGTTGGTCTCATGTAGTCGTTTGTGGCTAGGGGCCATCATGGGACCAGATGCCGTGAACGGGAGGTTGGAGGGGTATGAGTGGTGGTGCAAAACATTTTGCATGGAAGTGTTGGCAAGTTTGGTTGGCAGTGGCAGTGGCAGTAAGGCGGGAAATGTTGCAGGAACAGTCCGCTGGCTGCGGGTTGTTGTTGCCACACTAAGGGTGGGTGACTGGGGTGGGTGTGACCATAGTTTGTTACGCAGGGTGCCAGTCTTGGCAAGGGCATTAGTTTGGTCGTTCACGCCTTTGTCACGCCCTGGTTGCTTTAAGCATCTTTTCACCTTTTCCCAGTAAACGATCATGTCGTGTGCTTGGGTGAGGTGATCATGTGTCTGGAACAGGTGTTGATGTTTCACCTGCTTGTTGCTTTCAGTCTTGAAACCAGTTTGTTTCCAGCCCAGAAGATGGCATGTGAAACACGGTCTGGCAAAGTGTGAGTCTGTCCACATGAGTTCTCTGATGTTATGGGCTGAGGAGACGTGAAGGGTTTTGAGGGTAGCTGCTGCTTCACCATACTGACATGACTGGGAACCCCACCTGCTGTTCTGTGGTTGGCAGGGTTGGTTGTTTGACCACCGTACCCCTGCACTTGCCTGTAGGATTTCCTCATGGATGTAGGAACGTCCATCGACGTAGGCCTTGGGGCATTCCTTGGCACGCATTCTCTTTGAGGTACCTGTGACAGGTTGGTTGCTGTTGTTGGGGCACCTTTATCTTAAGTGTCAATGCTGGTGTGCTGTTATAGCCGTTTTGGTAGGCAACTGAGTCTCTGCTCCATGCAGACTTGTGCTTTCTGGCACGTCGTGGCAGTGGCACTTGCTGGTTCAGCTTCCTGAAGTCGCTGGTGGGTCGCCACTTGCTGTCTGGTTTGACAATGGACCAGGTAGGGACTGAATAGGTGCGGTTGCATGGGCAGATAACACCTTTTTCTTCCATGAAACAAATAGTTTCCTGCCTGGTTTCATGTTAGGCAATAGGGCCATTGTACGTCCTGATGCAGGTGGGAGATTGTTTGGGTGTGTGAAACACCCATTGTTGTGCGTGTGTGATGAGCCACA
>JAOTNS010001772.1:0-23669 GCA_028476615.1 Culter alburnus
TTGCCATAGTTGGTAAGACAATCTATTATGCAACGATAAGGATATGTGCTAGAACTCTGTGATATAAGGCGATCACCAAGTGACACATCCACTTGTGTAAATATTGTAGCCCCAGGGTAGTTGATAAGACCGACCGGGTCCCCATCTGCAATATCAGTCCCATCAGGATTGGTAATTTTGAGCCGCAAAAACAGAAGTGTGTTGTTTAGGTCAACGTAATCCTCACCAGCCCCCGCAATAAAAAACTCCAGAGGTGTTGAGTCAGATATTGCTGATAGTGGCGGCACCTCAATAATATTTCTTTCGATCGAAGTTTGGGTTGGTGGGATTGTAAACAGATCCAGCTCTGTTTTTAAACATTCTTCTGACATGTTGTGAATAAGAGACATGTTCTAAAATATTGTATTAACAGATCTCTTTGCTCTTTTTGATGCAGTGTGTTTTGCTGTCTCCTTGCGCTTGCGTTTTACAACTGGCGTTTTCTTCTGAGCACGTTTTGTTTTCTTCTGTGTGTGGCCACTCCTCCGCACCCCTGGCGGCCTAGAAGCTCTTTTGCGAGTCATCACCATTAGACCGGACCCATCTTGAGTGTCGTTGTTGTTAAAAGATCTTGATATTGTATTGCTAACGACATCGCTTAATATATTTCTCGCAGCTGATTTAAGATGCGGTTTGGCTATACTAAATCCACGTTTTAGCAGCGGTATTGCCATTCTAAAAAAACCCCGAAAAAGTCCGCCCAACCCCGAACCATACATGACTCCGCCCCCTGCATAGCCGGGTAGGCCACTGCCTGCCTGATTCTGATAGTATGCTACGTACCGCATGGGGTCTGCATTAAGATTACTGTGATAAACCATTTTTCTAACCCGTGTATTAAAAAATACAATGTTTCACAGGTCTGAAGTGAAGTTTAACACACACCTTCCCGTAACTAAATCGTACGTCTTGATTTCGGTCGTCTTTCACTTGTATGCTTATATCGGTAATGGATGATTTATTAACCGGCACGTAATGCGGTCTGTCGTATCTAACACTAATGATCTTGTTATTCTCACCATCTATATGTACACACCTTAATAGTGGGACGTGATGGTCTCCAACTGATTGATATTCTATTATATCCGTATATATATAGATGGTGTAGAATCCAGCATTTATGTCAGCTTGATAGGGCGCGTATGTCACAGGTGTGAACACAACACTACGGTCTTCATCACTTCGGTTATTAGTTTCTATAGCCACCCCCGTTTTAATCCTAAAATAACAGCCAGCTTCCCATAAAATGTCAACGACGTCTTCGGGCTCCCTTTCAGAAACACCTTGTTTTTAACATGATCAAACCCAATCTCACGTGTGTTGGAAGGTTCGCATTGATCTCTCTGATCAAAAAAACAACGTCATCATAATAACCGGCCTTTAACCTTTGTAGTACATTTGATATTTTTTATCCCTGATTATGAAAATCTCAGTTTCTTTGTCTTCAGCAGGGTATTCGGGGAGGGAACCCTCTCTATCTGCAGGTGTTGTTTCATCGTAGTTGATGATGAATGCGGCGTCTTCCTCATTAAACGTATACCAGCTTCTAGGGTATTCAATTTCGATCAACCCAACTTCCCATTCTCCTTTTAAGTTTAGAGTTCTTGCCAATCTGGTTGTATAACTAGATATAGTGTTTTCTGGATAAGCAGCTAATGAGGCATTGCAGGGGAGCGTAACATAAAATCCACCCTCAGCCATGTTTGGAATTAGACTAATGCACACAACCTATGCATGAATTTGTTTTTATGGTGTTTGTACATCAACCAGCTCTTTCTGATCAACCCATGATGCAAATTTAGCAGGCCATCCGAGCCACTGTACCAGCAGTAATGTTTTACGGCCCTTCCTCTTCTTATCTAAAATTTTTTCAACTTTAAATGTTTTGTCTTTACTCACAACTATTTTTTGTAACTCTTCCGCATAAAATACACCGTCGATAACGTCACCGTCATAATCACACAATCTGTAAACAGGAGGATCACGTGGGATGCAGGCCGTAATAGTGAAAAACTCATGCGTGTAGTTTTCCCTCATACCCTTTTGCAAAAGGGCCTCTTACTTTAGAAATTCTTACCACATCACCAATTTTGTATTTAAATACCGGTTTGACAGGGCGGTTTATGCTGTCACCGTAGGTTATGTAACACAAGAGACTCGTTTTCTCTACACACATCAATAGGCCTCATCTTGATACTTCTGTGATAACTGGCATTGTATCCTTGTGTGATGTCTTGAAGTATATCTATGTAGCGTTTGGAGTTTGTAGCTGTTAAATATCGCCACATTCTACATTTCAAGGTTCTATTAAATCTCTCGACACACTCGCCTTTAATTCAGTTGGCGTTGTAAAATGCGTGATGTTATATTTTTTCATCAGATTTTGAAAGTGTTTATTGTAAAATTCTTTCCCTTTATCTGTCTGTAGCCTCAACGGTGTTCGTCCGTCATTCAGTATAGATTCAAAAGCTTTAGCAACCTCTACGCCACTCTTGTTTTTTAACACACGTGTCCATGCATATTTACTAAACAGGTCGATACATGTCAACAGAAAATTATTGTTGTCATTCTCCTTGGAATATGCCGACATATCAACCAGATCAGATTGAAATTGCATATCAATACCATAGACAAAGACACGATTCCTTTTGTATTTCACAGGCGCTGTTCTGTGTAGCGTGTACGCATCCTCACCAGCGAGCCAGTCTGAAACCTGCTTATTAGATAAACGAACACCTGTTTCTTTTAAAACAGCATCTTTTAAACGTTTTTTACCACCTAAAGAACCAGGGTTAGATGGTGTGTAATAAATCTTTTTCATTTCTTCAGACATATTGTCACATCAGCCTCCACAAAGGAATAACACGGTTCGTTTAAGTGAATAGGATATTTATTTTTTCAAACAGTGAAAGAAAACACCGGCATCATACATCATCGATATGGTGTAGAAATTGTATACACATTACAGTGTTTTTCTCAAGGATGTAATCAATCAGTGTATCAATGATTTCACAAACATCGGTCTGATCATCTCTTGACAGCATGACCACACATAAATCTGTCACATATGTACACAGACACAAAATATCGGCTACTCTAATACAACTCCCACATTCAGTCATCAGGTCTAAAATTTTCTGATAGACACACAAATTGGCTCGCCAGCATTAACACACATACGCATCATATCAGTCCACTCATTTGACACTGATCTTACAACACACATTTGTTTCTTGAGGTTTGTAAAACGTTTGGCATCAACACCACATCTGTTTACATTGATAGATACACATCCATGATCGTTAATGATGTTATACAACAAATTAGTCATTTCACATCTGATACGTCTTTTAAGTAGACACTTTGCCAGACCGGTAGCGAAGCACGTGTTTCCCATGGTGATGTTACACGCGATCAACTTGGACAAAACCTTTCCAGCTGTCCACAGCGTCATAGACAATCGTTCACTGTTAACGTCCACAACTTTTTCTCTGACTTCACGAAGTTTCTCCACAATGTATACCTCGTCACGCAATTCATGCAGAATAGCGTCAACAGAACCCTGAACCCTCTGGGGGTGCACCCTTAATCCGCAACGGTTCAGTGCTTGGGTGACAATGTGTTTAAGTTCCGGTTTAAGCAGACTGTGAGACAGCTCCTCAAAGTATGCATCAAAATACGGTCCAGGTTCAAACAAACAGGAATGTCTGATTTGACTCGGGTGGTTTACTTCACAGCCTGCACAGAGTTCTTTAAGTTTTTTGTTGATGAGATGTTCCAGGAGGACGACGACAGTAGCTTTTATAATTCTGAACCCGTCGGTGCGGATACAGTTGTCTGTGTAGTCCACTCCGGCATAGGCCGCTGCTCCAGCTATTGTGCCGGTGTTGCCGTACGGTGTTGTAAGGAAGGTCAGATTGTGATACCCCAGATCCATGCAGAATTTATCCAACCAACTGTTGTCACATGTTTGTGGGTGGGGCTCCAATGGTATAGCATCGTCATCAGACATCGTTACGTCAGTTTCCGCAGTGTTGTAGCAGTAGACAGTCGTAGATTCTTGAGACATAGCGTTGTCATCAGACATCACTACATCAGTTTCCGCAGTGTGTAGCAGTAGACAGTTGTAGATTCTTGAGACATGGTGGCTGAATGTTTGTGAGCGTAGAGAATTTTGCAGGCGTATTTAATGGCTGTAATATGTGGGTGGACTTAAGAGGCGGTCTTCAGTATTGGTAACGCCCCGCTCAGGTGAAACAATTTCACCTTCACGGAGCTGTAACGATCATACATGTCACACACATCTAAACATCTTGTCAATACAGGTGAAAATATTGTCAAGCATACGTACATCCTTCCACTGAAACAAAAACCTCATGTCGTAGTGCATATGATGCTCAGACTCAGGGATAGGCCATGTACGCTCGTGGAGCTTTGTCTTGTCGTTGCAACAAAAAATATAAACACAATCCTCTGGTAGCTTTTTACCATGATCTCCGACCACGCGAAATCTTGTGTTGGGAGTCACGCCATCCCACTCAGCGATGTACAATGGATCATCACTGCAGTCATTCAAATCTCTCCAAATGTAATTGAAAAACATAAACCAGTCTTTCGCAGGGAAGATCAAACAAGGGTCTTGCCATGTAAAATCATCTCCAACATCCACAGTGTAGAGTTTCACAACACGCGCCACCTTGTCAAATGCATATTGTCCCACACGATTACCAGACATTACGAAATCACGCTTCACAAAATCCACATCTTCGTGAAGAAACTTTGTCAAACTAACATTTTGCTTCTTCCTAGGTGCAAAAGTCAGTTCATCCCTCATTTCAACAGGACCTCTTGTTGGTGAAACACACATAACCCTTCTAGGGGTTTAGGAGTTCTCTGAGCTGCCATTGTAACAGGAATGTTGCAGAATATCTTCTGTGATCGATAGTGTAACACACCCCTAAACCTTATTTAAATAACAAAATTAGGATGTAGGTAGTGACGCAGGTGTGAAAAGTCTCCCCCTGTTTTGATCTGTTTTTAACACGTACAGACAACAGCTTGGGAAGTCATACAGCCACTGGTATAGGAAGTCACATAGCCACGTCACAATGTAACACCATGGGTCATATTACCTGACACATGTCCTGACATCTGACATCTGACAACTGTCAGTCTGAGAATTATGAGGATGTAATAAATCATGTGCATAAGTCATAAATCATTCAAAAGTGACACAAGGTATAGTTAACACTACTTGAGTAATATGCTTGAATGGGAGAAAAAGTAGCTTTAAAAGTGAAATCATAGATTAAATAAACTGAAATGAGTAAGCTGATCCTTTGGATCCCGTCCAGATTGGGTTAGAGAAAAACCAAAATACTTAAAAGTAAATTAAAAGTGGAGGATAGGACTTAAACGCTAAATATTTTAAAAATAAATAAAATGGTGAATGTAGGATACAGTTTAACATGACAAATTTAGGCAAAAAGAAAAATATACGGTGTGTATATTAGGGAGTTAAGAGAGAGATCAGGAAGAAAAATGCAAGGCTATATTGTTAAAAGTATCATAATATTAAAATAAGACATTGTAAATTAATTGGAATATATGAAAGAGAAAAATAAAATAATCAGGGGATAGATTCATATTAGCCTGTAAAAAATGATAAGAGCCTCAATAAATGTTTGCCAAAGTAATAATGAAACGGGCAAGCCCGGGGCAGAAACAGTGAGGTGTGTGAGTGTTTAAAGAGAAAGGGGCCTCAGACAAAAAGTGTGCATAAGCACAGATTAGATCTAGGAGTGTGTGTACATTTAAATCCACGACCAATGTTTCCTCTAATTTTTTTTCTCGCTGAGCAAAACTTTTCTCTGTTGAGTGCACATTTTGGCCACCTGAGCAAAAACATACTTTATATCAGACCTGTACAATGAACGTAAACACACACAAAATGGTTTTATCATGCAACTGTAACATTTAACTTTAATGTGCCGTTTCTATTTTATTTGACCCTTGATGTAACTTTGTGATATATTTAATCATATTTTTGAAAACAAGCAGTTCAGTCACTAAATTAAGCACATTTTAGGTTACTTGAGATTTTTTCACATTGCTGTATTAACTGTACCAGTCTTTACCAAGAAATTCTATTAAAAAATAATTTCTGTCCTCCTGCAGGACAGTTCAATTCTTTATAATAATATAATATGAGCAGTTACAATGAGGTTTGGAACAACCATAATGTGTTTTGTACAGTCAATTATTAGCAACAGACCGTGTTAAACCATCAAATTACATGTTTATTGCTTATGAATTTCCCAGATTTTATACCAGGAGGTTTCAAGATTTTTCGTGGCAAGGAGCCCTAAACAATCCCCTTCTGAGATCATTTTTTTATTAGGCTTACATTATAATATAATAAATATAATATTTAAGTATTTACACTGATATACAGTATTATATCAGTTTAAATGCTTCCATTTGTTTTAATATATTATAAAGTGAAAACAAACTGAAGCATTTAAACTGATCTGATAAAAAGCTAAATATTATTAAGAAAAGTGAACATGTTAACTCTTTTATAGTTATCTAAACATCCCTGAAACCCACACCACACCACACACACAAAATCTATTTAAAACTGAGGTATATCACTGATGTATTTTGAGTTTGCAAGCTACACCTGTGGTAGGTGTGTGATTGTAAATGTCTCAGAGTTTGTTTCATTGTGCCCATCATCCGTTATTTCTGCCACTTTTCATTAAAACATGACGTTTTATTTCACATTTCTTTTCGTTTCGCGTTGCCTCTCGTATTGAGGTATTTTAGTCCGCAAACATGACAGTATTCTTACCGCGACTGATTTGGCTCAGGGCCAGCCAGCTCACACGCGCTCATCGTTCTCTTTCTATGATGAAACCTGTAAACATTCTAACTCTATAGCGACAATAACTCTATAGCGGTTGACCAGAGCACTGCAATTATTTCTCATTTAAACTACAATCAAATGGATTTCCCCACACATGATTTCATGTCTGTTCTCTGCGCGGCAATTATTCTTTCTGCGCGGCCGTGGCTTCAGAAGTGCGCGGCCGCGCACGCGCGCAGCTTAGAGGGAACATTGTCCACGACACCACTCATATGTTTAAAAACTGTCTTTGACACGGAAAAGTGCTTGAAGTAACATCAGGGTCTAAACAAATGTATGCATTTTCCTTGTCAAAAGTACAACAGGTTTTTGGAAATTTAGGTAATAGCTTTCACTTCTGAAAGTGAGGCATTCGCATGTTTTTCATGTGTGTGCGTTCATTCTAAAAATCACATATGTACAGATGAGAAAAGATTGTAAGGTCAAAAATAGGACCTTTTATCCATTCTAAGAAAGAGGCCCATGGAATCTGTGTAAATCTCTGAGAGGAGTGACAGTACAGATAAGATCTGTTTTCTAGTAACTGAGCTAAAGCAAAGGCCTATTAGAAAGGATTGCTGTGAGGAAGCTTTATCTGCAGAACAAATTTAATGTTTAGAAATAAAAACCACACAAATAAAAATAAATAATACTAAGAAGCAAATAGGATAGATAAATTTAACTTAAATTGATACAAGACAATTTGAACATACAGTAAAATTTGTAATTGATATGTGAAATCACAAACGTAACTGAAATAAAATAAAAATGTAAATCTGTTAAAAGTAACAAATTAGAGAGAACAATGGAACAAATGTAACAGATAGAAATGATAAGCAGGGAATGAGCAGCTAGGATAGTTGCGGCCCGTCAGCAGCCTGTAAAATGCCTGCAGTCAGAAGAAGATTTACAACAGTCACTATGAGACAGTTGTGTTAGTGAGAGTTTAAATGACTCTTTATAGCATATTGTCACGAATACGGTTTCTGTGGCTCCCTCCGATCGCCACCTGAGGGCACCCTCGCCCGAATACTAACCTATCTGGACTACAATTCCCAACCACGTACCTGGACTGATTACACACACACCTGTTCCATATCTTCCCCGGACTATTTAAGACTGCCATTCCCCATCATGCTTCGCGAAGTCTTGTTCTGCCTAGTCTGACATTTCTGAGCGTTTATCCTGTTGATTGATTACCCGTGTATTACCTTGGACTGTTTATTACCTCTGCCCCTGGACCGCTGCCTGCCTGTTTACCTCTGCCTGTCTTACTGGATTCTCCTGTCTTGTCTGCCGCCTGTCCTGACCCATTGCCTGGTACTGATTCTGATTACGTCTTGCCTCTGACACTGTTTCTGCTGTTCTCTGACCCCTGCCTGTACGACCACGATTATTGTTAATAAAAGCTGCACATGGATCTCTCTGAGTCTCCCGCCTCGTTACAGAAGACTTCGCCAGATCACGATCCAGCAGCTATGCATCGTCTGTCTACGGAGCTATCCACTCAAGCCAGCGTGTTAGCTGTTCACCAGCAGCAGCTCACTCGACTCACCTCTGTCACCGAGGAGCTCGTCAAGACGCTGCAAAAGTATGCGCCTCGCTCACGCCGATGTAAGTCCGCCTTTAGCCACGCTGCCCGCGGCAGCGGTCCCTCCACCAGCCAACACCACAAGCAACCCTCGTCTGGCTTTCCCCGAGAAATACGACGGATCGCCATCTCGTTGTAAGGGGTTCCTGCTGCAGTGCTCTCTTTTCATCTCTCAGCAACCTGCATTATACCCCTCGGACGAGAGTCGTATTGCTTTCATCTGTTCTCTGCTGACGGGTAAAGCTTTGGAATGGGCAACCACGGTGTGGATTAATGGTCAAACTTCGTTTTCAACATTGACAGAGTTTCTGCAGCGGTTCCGCGAGATATTTGAACACGCTGAAGGAGGGAAGGAGGCTGGGGAGCTATTGCTGGCGCTTCGCCAAGGTAAACAAACCGCGGCAGAGTATGCTCTCACGTTTCGCACATTGGCGGCACAAACTGTATGGGTGGATGACACGCTCAAGTTACTTTTCCGCAAGGGCTTAAACACCGAACTTCAATCTGAGTTGGCTTGTCGTGACAAAGGAAGAACCCTGAACAGTTTTATTGACCTGGCTATTCGCATTGACAACCTGATCAGATCTCGACGCCCAGGGAGAAACTCATCTTTGCTTTCCATCACCACACCAACCACCTCCGAAGTCGAGCCCATGCAGGTCGGGACCACTCACCTGTCCCTGGCAGAGAGAGATAGACGGGTACAACAGCGTCTGTGTCTATACTGCGGTCAACCAGGCCATATGAGAGCTTCGTGTCCCACTCGCCCCACCACTCGTAACCCCACGGCGGTGAGTTCAGTTTCATCCTCTCACAACATTGAAATTTTAGCTGAATTGTCAGTAGATAAGAGGATCATTCAGACACAGGCTATGATAGACTCTGGAGCAGCTGGCAATTTTATGGATAAAGATTTCGCTAGAGCTCATAACATCTCTCTAATTTCCTGTGACTCTGTGTTGTCAGTGGTAGCGCTAGATGGGCAGCCCCTGGGGACTGGACAGGTTCATCACACCACCGCTGATTTGACACTGCAGATCGGGTCCATGCACAAAGAACTCATACGATTCTTCATCATCAAATCTCCTCAGATCCCTGTCATACTCGGGCTACCCTGGTTACGTCTGCACAACCCCCAAATCTCGTGGATCGAGAATCAAATCACGCAATGGTCCAGTTACTGCCAACAAACCTGTCTCCAGTCCCCGCAACGTCACAAACCAGTCACATCACCCAAGAATGAACTACCTACCGAATACCAGGACCTGTCCGAGGCCTTCAGTAAGACCCGAGCTGCCCAACTGCCACCTCACCGTCCTAGTGACTGCGCCATCGACCTGATCCCTGGTTCCATGCCACCCAAAGGACGCATCTTCCCGCTCTCTCAGCCTGAGTCCGAAACCATGAAGGCCTACATCGAGGAGGAACTAGCCAAGGGTTTCATTCAACCCTCAACATCTCCAGCATCAGCAGGTTTCTTCTTCGTGAAGAAGAAAGATGGAGGTTTACGGCCCTGCATTGACTACCGCAGATTAAATGATGTCACTATAAAATACCGTTACCCTTTACCTTTAGTCCCTGCCGCCCTGGAACAGCTCCGCACAGCCCGCTATTTCACCAAGCTCGATCTCCGCAGTGCATACAATCTAATTCGCATCCGGGAAGGAGACGAGTGGAAGACGGCCTTCTCCACCACCACTGGCCACTATGAGTACCGGGTCATGCCCTTCGGCCTGTCCAATAGTCCGTCCGTCTTCCAGGCCTTTATCAATGACGTCTTCCAGGACATGCTGAATAAATGGGTAATCGTGTATATTGATGACATCCTGATTTATTCCGATGACTTCGAGGATCACGTTCGTCAGGTCCGGGCAGTTCTTCAAAGGCTCATCGATCATCAACTCTATGCCAAGCTGGAAAAGTGTGAGTTCCACCAGACATCAACTTCGTTCCTGGGTTACATTATCAGTGCAGAGGGGGTTGCAATGGACGACCATAAAGTTCAGGCGGTGGTAAACTGGCCACTACCCACCACGATTAAGGAACTGCAACGCTTCTTGGGATTTGCAAATTTCTATAGACGTTTTATCCGAAACTTCAGTCTCATCGCAGCTCCACTAACGTCTATGCTCAAAAAAGGGGACCACCAGGCTGGCTTGGTCCACTGACTCCAGGGAAGCGTTTAACAAACTCAAGGATTTATTCACGTCTGCCCCAATTCTGCATCACCCAGATCCTGAACGGGAATTCATTGTGGAGGTCGATGCTTCTAGCACTGGTATAGGTGCCATCCTGTCCCAACGTCGAGGCAATCCACCCAAACTATATCCGTGCGCCTTCTATTCACGCAAGTTAACACCACCAGAACAGAACTATGACGTAGGAGACCGGGAACTCCTGGCCATGAAGGCTGCTCTGGAGCAATGGCGACACTGGTTGGAGGGGAGCAAACATCCGTTCATCGTACTCACTGACCATCGTAATCTGGAATACTTACGCTCAGCCAAACGTCTCAACCACCGTCAAGCTAGATGGGCTCTATTTTTCACAAGATTTCAGTTCACTGTCACTTACCGACCGGGATCCAAGAACATCAAAGCTGATGCCCTCTCACGCCAGTTCGAAGCCAGCTCCACACCGCTCTCCAACGAACCCATCCTTCCAACATCCATTATCCTTGCACCTATCCAATGGGACATGATGACTGAAATTACAGAGGCGCAACGAACCGAGCCACCGCCAGCCAACTGTCCTGCTGCCCGCACTTATGTGCCTCAGTCTCTCCGTCAAAGGGTCATTCAGTGGGTCCATACATCATTCAGCACAGGACATCCGGGGATAGCAGCCACCATCCAACTGGTCAGTAATCGTTTCTGGTGGCCCTCGCTGCAGTCAGACGTCATCACCTACGTGCACAACTGCTCCATCTGTCAGACCACGAAATCCTCTCGTCTGCTACCGGCAGGACTCCTACAACCACTCCCTATTCCACAGCGCCCTTGGTCACATATTGCCATTGACTTTGTAACCGACCTACCCAATTCTCAGGGACACACCACGATCCTCACGGTGATTGAAAAATCACCCGTCAAATCACTCCAGTTTCATATCGTCTTGCTCTGCCTCCAGAATACCGTATCTCACCCACTTTCCATGTCTCTTTGCTTAAGCCCGCAGGTGGTTCGAGAGGAGTGGAGAACCTAGAGGAAACCGGGTGACCAGAGACCTCCTCCCCTCATCGTGGAAGGCGAGGAGGCTTACCAAGTTCACGAGCTCATGGATTCCCGACGCCGGGGCCGACGTCTCCAATATCTCGTCGACTGGGAGGGGTTTGGCCCGGAGGAACGGTCCTGGGTCAATGCCGACGACATCCTAGACCCAAACCTCATTACCGAGTTCCATAGGACCCATCCGGCGCGTCCTGCCCCTCGTCCTCGCGGAAGACCCCGGCGTCAACCGCCTCCTCGCTTCAGGAGCCGCTCGCAGGGAGGGGGCTCTGTCACGAAATACGGTTTCTGTGGCTCCCTCCGATCGCCACCTGAGGGCACCCTCGCCCGAATACTAACCTATCTGGACTACAATTCCCAACCACGTACCTGGACTGATTACACACACACCTGTTCCATATCTTCCCCGGACTATTTAAGACTGCCATTCCCCATCATGCTTTGCGAAGTCTTGTTCTGCCTAGTCTGACATTTCTGAGCGTTTATCCTGTTGATTGATTACCCGTGTATTACCTTGGACTGTTTATTACCTCTGCCCCTGGACCGCTGCCTGCCTGTTTACCTCTGCCTGTCTTACTGGATTCTCCTGTCTTGTCTGCCGCCTGTCCTGACCCATTGCCTGGTACTGATTCTGATTACGTCTTGCCTCTGACACTGTTTCTGCTGTTCTCTGACCCCTGCCTGTATGACCACGATTATTGTTAATAAAAGCTGCACATGGATCTCTCTGAGTCTCCCGCCTCGTTACACATATATAGAGCAAACAATAGTGAATCACATTATAAAATACCAAAGTTAAAATTTAGAGAATATTAGAAGTTGACTAATTGTGAATGAATGGGGAAAATATAAATATATATATATAAGTTGAAGCAGAGAAGAAGAAAATAAGTGTAAAATGTGAAAGGGACTAAAAATTAAATAAAGGCAAAAAAGACTTGTTAATGAAAAATGACAAGTAAGTTGTCCCAAGAAGAAATTTAACTATCAAAAAGAAATGATTAATCAGTTGCATAGCGTTACGCAGCTTGAGAATCGATTAATGTCTGAAATATAGTGTATAGGACGATTGCAATTTAGAGAAGAATAAACAAATAATAATAGCCGAATAAAAATAATACTTTTTAGGACTAGAACTTTAGAAAGGAGAACTTTAGAAAGATTTAAAGGAAAAATAAAAGAAAATAAAAGAAAAAGGACCTTTGAAATCTGTCTAAAAACTGAGAGAGAGGGGGAGAAGAGTCTCAGAGAGCAGAGAAACAGATAAACCAGAGACATGAAGATTTACGATTACCCCAGACACTGGGAGATTAGTGAGAGCAGAATAAGAGAACAGAAGGTCTAAAGAAATCAAATTACAAAATAAGAAAAATGTAAAAATAATTATAGTAATTCGTTGGATTTAAAATACTGATTTGAAACAGAGAATAAGGGAACAAGAAATTATAGTCCTGTATTAAAAAGGTAAGGTGAGGCACATGAGAAGAGAGAAAAAACAAAAACAAAACCCAACTTATTCCTGAATAAGAATGTAACTTGTAAGTAAATAAGAACTACTGGTTACTTAGCCCACACTACGTTGTACGAACAACTAAGAACAAGAATTATAAGAAATGTGGATAATGTTTTTGGACCCTGGTAATTTAACAAAAAGATAGGAAAACTGAGCTATAAGTGTTTAAAAAACAAATAAGAACTCTAAAAAGGAAAATGAGCTGGATAAAATAATAACTAAAGGGAATTAAAATAAGTAATATGTGTTAAAGAATTAGTGGCATTAGATTATTGAAAAGATTAAGAAACATAAAAGCAGATCTGATGAGATACATCTATGAACTCCTGACAGTAAAACACTTAAATAATCTAGTCAGACAGCTTGATTATACGAGCCTCAGAGGAAGCAGACTAGAAATCAGAGTAAAAAACTTATATTAGTGTCATTATAAGTTACTTATATTAACTTAACATATTAGTGTTAAAATTATAAGAGATAAAATCAATAAGAAGACAAATAGGCGGTGAGGAAAACACAAAAATCAGAAATATGCTGATTAAGTGAGAAGGACTGAGAGAATGTCCAACTATGATTGATGCTGGAGCATTACCTAAGATAAAATTATTAGAATGATATTACCACTTAAATTAAAGAAGCATTTAAGCAAACAAAATGAGTAATTGAATTACATGACCAAAGAAACATTAAAAAATAGTCATGGAGAAAGAGAGAGTCTAGGTCAGATCAGTTTTAATAAAGTAAGCTAGACAAGCAAAAGATTTATGAGACAGTAACCAAGTGAATGGAAAAAAAAAATCAAATAAGACTTTTAAAGTTGGATTAAACACGGGTAATAGAAAAAGACAGTGTCATACAATAAAGAAAAAGTGTTGGAAAATAGCTACTAACATATTTGTTTAGAAAAATAAAATAATAAACAATTAGAATGACAGAAAAGATCAAAATTATGAAACAGATTAAGCTATGGAAAGGCTTTGGTAGAAAAAGGAGTTTAATAAAGAAACAAATGTAACCAAGAAAAAATAACGACATAAAATAATGTAAAATTAATTACCATACAAGTAAAAGTAATGGCTTATATATCAACTATACATGATGCAGACGTATGCAAAGACAAGCAACATATCAATAAATATAAGGAAAAAAGGAATACAAATTTAAATTATAAATTGTGATGAATAAAAGGTTTAAAACTAATGGAAAATGAACAGATTAGACAATACAAAAATATTTTTATAAGCTAAGAAATATGTGTAAAGATGGACAAAGATATGAAAAAAAAAAAAAACAAATAACATATTTAGCAGATATTGTTGAAAAAAATAACAATATCAAGATTAAACAGATATATGACTCTTATTAAAGTGTAATAGGAGGATTAGAGAAGTTCCAAAATATGAAAGCACATAAAATTATAAAACGGGGGAAGTTAATTATTAGAATTTAACAGTGAGTAAAAGTAATGTTTTTACAAAATGCTATTAAGAAAAATAGGTGAGAATTAAATACTTTCTCTATAAACAATAGAGAAAGATTGCCATAAGGACCTACAATGTGTCTATAGGTGATAATACTTTATAGCAGGAATGATATTTAAAATAACGTTTGTCAGTTTTAGTCAATGCAAAGACTATAAAGATAACGATAAAGAAGCTTGGAAAAGCAGGACTAAATATGAAGAATGATAAAAAATGAATTATTAACAAATACGTGTGTATTTAGAGGATATTAAATATTTACACACTAAATTGGTGAGAGCATAAGCTGGTTTGGAATCCCTTAAATGAAAAGTTTTTGAGACAAAAAGACCAAAAAGAGACTGGGTTAATAAATTGAGTCAAAATAGCTAATTTAATAAAGTAATAGAATAAAACAAAAGATAAAGATATTTGTTAAAGAAACAGTAAATGCTACAGTTTACAACATTATGAAGAACAAAGATGAACCAAAAGCTCTAAAATAACACATAAATCCAGTAATGAAAGCAGTGCTTTAAGTGGCCCAAAAGAGGTGCCGGTACTCTATTATAGCCTTTTTTTTTTTTTCTTTTTTTTTGATGACTCCCCTCATCCCCTGAGGTAACAACTATATTGAAGGGGTTTTATATACAGCAGTCAACAGACGACCTTATAAAAAATAATAAATCCTTTTATTAGTTTGTGGATTTGCTTGAGCTAGAAAGAGCTACTGAACATAAATAAAATGTGCAAAAGGGTATTGAAATTTTTTTAACAAAATGTACATAAAATAAATTATAAAACACACGGTTCTCGACCGCGGCAAGAGTGCTGCTTTCATTAGCTTGCGTCAGCGATATCATTCTGGCTTGGTGGGGTGTCAGCCAGCGAGTCATCTGATTCTGACCGTGTTCTTTTAGTATCAGAGTCTGAAGCCAGGAGAGCATACTAAGTGTTGTTCACTGTATTTGTATTTTTACCGAGCCGAGTGTGCGCATTTCACACACCCTCTCCGGCCACGTTGAGTTGTTGACACTGACAGCGGCAAAAGCGACGCATGCGCTTTTCACTTGTAAAACTCAAGGGTGTATGGGTAATGTAGTCTCTGCTCTCGGTGGGACGAATTAGGAAGCGTGCATTGTGAAGGGCGCTCTGAAAAGCGGCAGCGCAGGCAAAGGATTAAAACCTCTATTAAAACAGATGTCCAAATGAGCGTACCGGTACGCTATAAGCACGGAGAGGTGGCGGTACGCTCAAGAGCTATATTTGGAAGTGGCGGTACTGAGTACCGGTGCGTACCGGCCCACTTAAAGCACTGAATGAAAGTACATAGTACATACCTGTTTGGACGTTGAAAAGTCCCGAGATTGAATTTTACTTGTAAACAGAAGAATAACAGCGTTGATTTAGAGTTATAATGAGCTCCAGGATAAAAATACGACATAGCTTCCTATAAATAAAGTTATAAACATAAAGGATCAAAAGTCTAATAAAAAATATTAAGAAAAATACAATAACATATAAAAGAATAATAATTAAAAATGAAGAGCAGAAAAAGTCTAAGGAAGGGACTCTTACGTTAGAGGCATGCAGTGTTTGCTAAAGGAGTTAAAGCAGTAAGGTCAGAAGGTCAGGAGATAGAGCCACTCCGTGACGGTAACAGACGCAACTCATTGAGTGTGTGTGTGTAGTGAAAACACTGCAGGAATTAGTGTAGCATGATAAATAAATGAATCTAAATGAATCTTAATATAGATTATGTAAAAACCAGTATAAACTAATAATTAATTTAGAAATGAAACAAAAAGGTTGTGATAATCATTGTGGTAGTATAGGAAACACATATAGACTATGACTTTTCCCTTAGTGAACTCCTGATTTACTGCTTGTTAGTAGTTAGTGAGGTATAGTTTAGCTATTGGGTAGAATTAAGGATGCAGAATAAGGTCATGCAGAATAAGGCATTAATATGTGCTTAATAAGTATTAATTAGCCAGTGTTAATATGCTTGTTAATAAGTAATTAGTTAAAAGACCTTAAAATAAAGTGTTATTAAAATTATATATATTAAAATGTGAATAAAAATAAAGAGAAAAAGTTGATTATAATAAGTAGAATAATTAAAATTACAGACTTATTAAAGGTATGTTGAAAAATAATGATACAGTGAAAAAATTAGTTTCATATAATTCAAAATATATGAAATATAATTTTTCCATTCAAAGCTATATAATGGAGTATAAATATAAAGTAAGAATTATTGGTACAAAGAGTACAATAACAAACAGAACTATATAGAAGGGTCATTATAAGATGTTATAAGACTGTTGAAAAAGAGCAGGAATAATGCTTATTGTTAGAGGACAAGCTAAAAACTATTAACTGTAAAGAGAAAACATGGTTCTGAATAAAGTCTGAGAATTAGTGTATGAAATGAGTACTTTGAAAAAATAATTTGTGAAATAATGACTTACAATAGGATAAATGTGCAAGATTAAAATTTAATAAAATATAAACTATATGGAGTTAAATTGAAAAAATTGGAAATATAATTATAAACTTAAGAAAGAATTTAAGACAAATTAAAATGAAAATAAGGGATAAAACTTGTTAAATTAGACATATAAAAAAAATAATAAAATAAATAGAAATTTAAATGAAAATGAGAAAAAATGAGAAAAAATAAATAACAGTTGTTGTGACTGACTGAAATGAGATAGAATAAAATATCAAAGTAAAAAAAGTTATTATTAGCAGAGACTAATTAAAAGCAAGAAGTTATAAAGGTTAGACCTAAACAAATATATGAAATATAATACCTGTAGTATTAAGAGTCTTTGATAAACTCATAAAAAAATGACATATAACTTGTGTGTGTATTCGCCAGGAATACAAAACAACACGTCTTAGAAAGGGCCATAAATAATAGCCTAAGTGTGTTTCTGGACGGGGTACCACATTGGATCTGTGAACATTAGCTATGAGAGAATACTCAATAAGATGTGTCTATTGATGAATGATAGGCAGAATTTGGGCATGGATTTAGTGATTTGACTAACAGAAATTATAATACTAAACTCAAGGCAATATGTAAACAGCTTGGTGATTCTGGTGTCGTTAAATTCATGGTAAAATGATAAGAAACAAGACAAGACCATTCTAGTTGATTGGAAAATCCAAAAGAACAAAAACTAGACTATAAATTCTTGATTTGATATATAAAATACAATGTTTCAGCTTAATGAGAAACAATATTCAGCTGAAACAATAATTGACGAAAATTATTATTCATTAAAAAGAAAATGAAATAGACGATTAACTTCCTAAAAAGAGGACAGTTGGAAATAAATTACTTCAGTACTTTGGACAATTGGATAGAACATATTACTCTTAATAGACAATTATTAACAAATGATTAATGATTGATTAAAGATACCAGTACTGATGCCAGAATATCTTCTAGAAGGGGGGAGTAATCCATCTGTAGAAGATCTTCTGACATGCAAACACAGATTTTAAAGCAATAGTTAATCTAATGACTATTGTTGGAACACAGATTCCAGTCTGTGAGTATGTTAAGGGTTTCTGTGGGAAGATTTATGACCAGAGCCGAGGCACAGAAGGGTCAAACTTTCTGCTGGCATAGAATTGAGACAGAGAAACAAAATGAAAGAGAGATGGGCAATGAGCCAGACAAAATGCAAAAATTATGAAAATCCTGCCTGTATTAAATAATTATAAAATAATTGTAGTTATAATTAACAATTATAACTATAAACAAAGTAGGATTTTGGCCTTTATAAGTATATAAGCATTTAAGTGATTCAGACAATTATGAAAGAAGCAAATAATATGGAGCATATAGGCCTGGGTTTTGTTTAAACAGCCCAAGATCTAGATATGATGGAAAATAAAGGACATTAGGACCTTAAGAAAATAAATAAATAAATTAATTAAATATAAAGTTAAGCTAAATAGACAGAGAAATAAATTATGTTTTAAGAATATAAACAAGGAAGAAAATACTATCAGTTTAGATAGAACTAAGATTTGGGAAATGGAAACATGGCTTTATCTTAAAGATGTGAAGATAAAACAAGACCTAGTAACAGAGTGACAGAATTACAAAACAAGTTATGACAGTCACTGGTAAATAGAACCTTACTAAAGGATGTGCTTAGATGCCAAAGTAATAATAGTAAACAAAAAAGAGACTGTAAGTAATCAGGTGATAGTTTAAATCATGTGGTTTAATAGGAGATATTGTAGTTAACCAAAACAAGGCGAAATAGAGCCCTCCATCTAAATAAAGGAAACCAATTGCTGATTGGAAAAGTCACTGTAGCTGCCGTTGGAGGCTTAGGTTCCCATAGAAACAGAAAGCTAATGAATGGGATTGCACATGTGCATTTGCTGGTTTAGTTATATACTATAACTATATATAAAAATATAGTTATAAACTATATTTAAGCATGGGGAAACAACATTTATGTGACAGTTTAAGTCAAAATTAGTTGCTAATTTGAAATATGATATTAATCATGTAGTAGAGTAATTGCGAGTTCTGTGAGCAGCTTTTGAGATTTCAGGATCCCCCACTCAAATAGACAGGACTTAAATGTTTGAACTAGCAATTACAAATATGGACGACAAACAAACAGATGTATCTTTAAAGGGATTTTGATTTAACAATTTAAGATGCAGTTACAATGACAATTGAAGAATAAATAATAATAAAAGACCTAAGAAAATATTAGGCAATATAAGTATGTAGATTAGAATATACAAAACAACATAGAAGAAATTATTAGGGTGAAGATCTTGAGTACTGCAATAAATATAAAGCATCAAAAAACCAGACTGTTCTTTAAAGGCTGAGTTTTTTGGAATCTCCAGTTTAGCAGAAAAAAAAAAATGTGTACGAAGGGAGTGAAATAGTCGTCTGAGCAGGATTTATAGGTTAGTCCTTCAAAGAGGTGAATAGGTGCTCTGAAAGCTCATAAAACAACATGCTTTTAATAATATAGACACAGAACAAGAGAAACTTGGCAAAACAACCTGGGATCTAGAGAGAGATGTAAAAGATAAAGAGACTAAGTTAATAGGTAACTTCAAAAGAGTTTGGACAACAAAGCTACTAAAGAAAGATAAGCAGCTACAAATACAGAATGATGATATTTAAATGGATCGATTGACAACAAGCATAAGTGACGAGTCAGATGAGTTTATACAATGAGGTGTATAACGCTGTTGTGTTGTATATGCCTAGAAAAATGAATGTATAAATCAATTGTAATGTACGATGTGAAGGAATATGTTTGACTACATTTCCATTTTATTCTATTAAGACTGCAGAGTAATAGCACATGCATGTAATACAGATACATGTGGTCCCACTTTATATTAAGTGGCCTTAACTACTATGTACTTACATCAAAAAATAAGTACAATGTACTTATTGGGTTCATATTGAATTACAAAACACTTTTGCTACTATTGAGGTGGGATACAGGTAAGGTTAGGGAAAGCTTTGGTGGTATGGGTAGGTTTGAGGGTAGGGGTAAGGTGTAAGGGATGGGTCAACTGTGTAATTATAAATGTAATTACAGAAATTAATTACAGATGTAATTACATGCAGGAGTTTTTAAAATATAAGTACAATGTAAAAACATGTATTTACACAATAAGTGCATTGTATCAACTGATTAATTTAAATGTAAGTACATAGTAGTTAAGGCCACTAATATAAAGTGGGACCATACATGTTGTTGATTGGAAAATATAAAAAAAAATAATATAAAAACTAGTTCTTATTTGAGAGAAACATTTTTAAGAGTAACTTTGTAAAACTTGCCGAAAAGATTGTCTTCACAGAGAGAAGCTAATAATCGTTTGATAACAGAAATAAGTGAGCCCAAACTGTAACAGCAATTACAAAGGCCTGTGAAAATGCATATATAACAAGATTGAAAGAAAGAGAATAATGAATTACTTTTAGACAGTGTGGAATATAATAATTACAAAGTGAGAAAACGGATAGTAAAAACCTGGAGAAAACTGGATGTTAGTAAATATTATTGTTAAGCAATATTTACTATGAATAAAAACGCTTTAAGGGCAAATGAGCAATTAATAATAATGTGAAAATATAGAACAAATGAACGCTTTGAAATGGTTCCACCCAAAGATCAGAGATCTGTGTGATGATTGGCAAATACAAAACTAGGAGATTGTATGTGCTTTACTTGCCAAACAAATATGGAACTTTTAAATATAAAGAAGGTGTTTTAAAACTAAGATTAAAAGGAATAAGGTAATCCCTTGAAACATAACCTCTTGGTTAAAACACAGTGAAATGCACGGCCCATGGAAAGGTATAAATACCAAGAAACCATGATTCCTATGACTGACATCTGTAGATTGTCTAGTCACTGGAAGGGGCCGTATGTTTCTGTGTGAAGATCCCAAGAAGGTATTTGATTTAATAAGGAAAACTAATAAGATACAAAATAGTACATTTGTAATGGCAATAAAGCAGTATACAAACACAAAAAAAAAATGATGATGCATAGAAAAGAATTGATTAATCAAACACAAATGACCCTGGGTGGACTAAATTAATGTATTTTAAATAAAGCTTATAACAAAAACAGGACAGGTATCAGATTAACGTAGTATTATAAAAGAGGGAGAGAAACATGTAATAATTAAAAGTAAACAAACAAATGTAAAACAAAGTTGCATGAAGGGGGGTGTTGATATGAGCCACACCCTGTTTCATTAGGAAATGCAACTTTTCTATGCTACTTGTACCTCTTCAGCTTATAAAGAATAATGATGACAACACAACTTTGACTTGAAGATAAACAGAAGTAAGCTGTTTATGAGGTACAGCTATCATAAAGAGATACCTTGGAGGAAGAAACATGTTCAATGACATGTTTGTGTGTAAACAAGTGAAAAGAAGTTAGCTGTTCATGAAGTACGGCTGTTATGAGAGATATATAGATAACTTGTTTATGGGTAAACAGTGAAACCATTGGAAGAGATAACTTTTATATAAAAACAAACTGTTGATAGATTGGAAAGTAATGTGTGGAAAAAGAAAAAGAAACCCCAACAACAGATGTTTGTATTAAAGAATGACAGACAAGTGATATTTTTGTGCGAGAATGATATTTATTTTTGTACGAGAATGATATTTGTTTTTGTACGAGAATGGTATATTTGTACGAGAATGATATTTATTTTGTACGAGAATGATATTTGTTTTTGTACGAGAATGGTATATTTGTATGAGAAAGATATTTGTTTTTATACGAGAATGATGTCTTTGTACGAGATTGATATTTGTGTATAAGAACAGAGGTATTTGATCAGGTCAATAGAAAGGATGTGATCACATCAAAATAATATAGAAAGAAAAAAAAAAGAAAGAGCCTAAAAGTATATATATATAGGCTATATTAATCATTAAAGAAAGAGAAGACACGGTATTGTAATCCTTTATTAATCATTAAAAGCAAGAGAAGACACAGTATTGTAATCCTTTATTAATCATTAAAAGCAAGAGAAGACACAGTATTGTATCCTTTATTAAAGCATATATTAATCACTTATTAAAGAATAAAAAAAACAACTGGTAATACATTTGTTAGTAACATGTTAGTAGATTAGAAAGGAACTAATCTGTATTAGAAAGAAAGGCAGTCTTACCGTTGAAGGATGTCTTGATCAGAAGCACAGGACGCAGCAGAAGAGTCCAGAACAAAGAGACATGGCCTCTATATATAGACAGATGAGGGGAATTCCCAAGAAGATGACATCAAGTGGTCAGATAGTCTATAAAAGGCTGGACCATGAAGAGAGCAGGAGGAGCTGCTTCACACCTGAGACTGTACCTCCGACAACAGAACCAATGCTGATGACGCTTCCATCGCTGATATTGCCTTGACTGAAGAACTTTTCAATACTTATACTTTATTTAATTACTTGTATAGAATGTTAGTAGAATATATGTAATGCTAGTAGTATTAATGTAATTAATAAATGAACTTTATAACTAAACTCGGCCTCATGTGGCATTAATTTAAGTCGTTGAGCCTGAACAGACCACGGAGAGGTCTTCTGTCTGATTGTAAGTATTTTAAAATGCTTATAATTTAAGTCAGATTTGACTTTCTTACCTAACCTGAGAATAATAAAAATAAGGTAAAGGTGCTTAGAGACGCATCACAAAACAATATATATATATTAATAATTATGTATATTATTCTTTCCACCTCTGCTCTAGCTTGGTTCCTTGTAATAAACCCGGCATTTTATACTAAATATTGTTGGCTCTGTGACAAATTGCATGTTATGTTCCTAGATCCTTCCATGCTGATGGCCTCCTGCACCCCAGAGCTGAGCGACCTCCTGTCAAAGGCCATGAACCAGATGACTATAGTAAGCAAAACCTCAATCATTCAGTACACTACTGTTGAAAAGTTGTGGGTCTGTAAGATTCTTACATGTTTTTAAAAAAAGAAGTCTCACATTTTAAAATCATTAACCCCGGGTTGTTTCAGTGAGATTGTCCTTGAAAGGCCTGTAGGCTAAATAATCAGTTAAACGAACATAGGTGACAAGTATAATGTTATAATGCTTGTAGTTGTAATCATTTATTTAAAGGGATAGTTAAACCAAAAATGAAAATTTGATGTTTATCTGCTTACCCCCAGGGCATCCAAGATGTAGGTGACTTTGTTTCTTCAGAAGAACACAAATGATGATTTTTAACTCCAACCGTTGCCGTCTGTCAGTCTATAATGCATGTCAATGGCAACACAATCTGTAAGAGTAAAAAAACATGCATAGACAAATCCAAATTAAACCCTGCGCTCGTGACAACACATTGATGTCCTAAGACACGAAATGATCGGTCTGTACG
>JAOTNS010001773.1:0-31365 GCA_028476615.1 Culter alburnus
GATAAAAAGCCATTTATTCGTTGTAACCTCGGAAAAAATAATATTCTTCTCTCAGGAAAAAACTTTACTCTTGTCAACATACTGTGCGCGCGGCGCGCAAGCCATCCATTGTGGAGGCGCGCTGGTCTGTCACGTCACTATATATAAAAAGCAATCATCCATATTTCTGACTGGTGAAAAGAAACATTTTTTTTTCTTAGGGACATTTAAGCTGTGTTGACGTTGAAATTACACATTTTAAATGCAATCGGGTAATAATACATATAAAGAACGCGTAAATGATGGCGTAATGAAATTACCAGCACATGACGTGCTGTACGTTGCCAGTAAGTCATGGAAGACCCAATATTACGAATAGAGACGTATCTGGAACGTCCTTGGTTTCTTTACGTTATGGATCGTACTGACAACGTTGTGATATGGTGAATTTGATGGTAATAAGATTACGGCATACAACGTTGTAGTTACGTTACTAGTAAGTCAGGGAAGTACCAATATATAACCCCGCCCAATAGAGTACGTATCTGGAACGTCCTGTAATCTTATAACGTTAGGGGGTCGTACTGACGACGTTGTGAGATGGTAATTTGACGGTAATAATATTACGGGCATACAACGTTGTAGTTACGTTACTAGTAAGTCATGGAATTACCAATATATTACGAATAGAGTACGTATCTGGAACGTCCTTGGTAATCTTATAACGTTAGGGGGTCGTACTGACGACGTTGTGAGATGGTAATCTGAAGGTAATGAAATTACTGGCGATGCGACGTCGTAGTTACGTTGTCAGTTAGTAAATCATGAAATTACCAAAAAGTACGAATACATTACGTAACTGTTACGTCGTGTGTTAGCTGGGAAGCTCTAATTCAAAGTGCTTTACATAAAACATGGAATTTATGGAACCAAAAATTAATCAGGTTGTTTTATAAACCAAAAAACATTGTTAACCTTTTTTATTTTTTATAGCCCCGGGTATACTTCACATTCCGCACCCGGACGCGTCACGGGCGCAGTCGCGTCCGCACGTCTTTCAAAGTATCCTAAACCAAGGATGCGTGCGGATGACAGAGTTTGACACATGCGCAGTGCAATTTTTTCTATACTATCACCAGACAACCAGACATTCGCTAGGCAGGATCGGAGAAGAAAAATAGTGCAGCCACCATTGCAACATAGTTCAGAAGATACACCAAGAGAACAAGAATAAAAAACGATGGAGAAGGCATGATTTTGAGTTTACTCATCTTATTTTTGAATCGTTCTTTACACACTCTTCTTCGACGACTCTACATTGTGCTCAGTATTGTTCTTATTGCCACCTAGTGGACTCTTCTTTCCTGCTTGCGCATGCGCTGTTGCACGCGCACTGTCCGGCCACGAGCCCTCCACATGACGAAAATTACGTCATGCGGACGGTGCACGAACACGGACGGCTGAAGTATACCTGGGGCTTTACGCTCAGTGGAAACACACTTGTGTTTTACAAACACAGTTATAGGCCAAATAACAGCTAAAACAAAATGAATGAGGACCAAGATCCCAACTAAAGCAAACACTACCCACCATAATGGTGACTTCAAATGAAACAAACATCAACATCTAAACCTCTGTTAATCTCAATATGAGCTTCTGTAGACATATGACAGAAATAAAGTCAATCTGGTTAGTAATAAGTGAAGCTGGTAATGCTGTTTGTGGAGATGTTTAATCCTCCTCTGCTTTGCTTTCCATACATACAAACATGGGGGGAAAAGTTAGTTTTGGTGTTTCTGGTTAAAGACTGGTCTCTGTATGGTTCACTGAAGGCTGAGATTGGGTATAGCACTATTAAAACTTGTGCTGGCCCAGTTCAGGGCTAGCTATAAGTTACTATTTGGCTGAGATTTGAACCTATGGCTTGTGTGGCAAATTTCTGTAGTCCAGAGCTGGGCAAGACAACAATTGCTATGAGGGATAGATGTTGATGATTTATTGAGTTTCGTCTGAAGTTACCATTATAATTGGCAGTGTTTGCATTAGTTGGGCTCTTGACATTAAACCAGGGGTCCTCAACTGTGTCCCACAAGATCCACTTTCCTGCAGAGTTCAGTTCCAACCCTAATCAAACTTGAACAAGCTAATCAATGTCTTCATGTCCTAATAGTAGTGATGGGACGTTTGACACAGAGGCTTCGAAGCTTGAATCAAAAAAACGAAACATCTCACAGTGAAGCACTGTACCAGAGTTTGATTCGTTTTGCCATAACCACGTGATCAGTGGCGTCCGAAGCTTCATTTTCGCGCACAACCACGTGAAAGCTTCTATTCTGATCCACGAACCCCTTGCGCAGGTTTCGAGTGTCATTCGCTTTTTGGTAAGAATAAATCATAATGCAAATAAATATTTAGTTATTGTAGTTTTTGGGAATATTCGATTTTCAATAATCCTCACTTCACAAGCTTCATAATATAAAACAAAAACCTCTTCATTTATTTTGATCATAGATGCCTACATGAGCCTTGCCTATGAACCTATGCCTTAGGACTAAGGCAAAATAAAAGGCTGCATGTGTTGACAGAAGCAGATTCATAAAAATTGCTACAGTAACACCACTGTACAACACTACAGTACGCAAGTTAATTCGTCCCATTTATAAATTCTTTCATAAATTCATTTACAGACTCATTTATTCATACATTGTGTAAGAACCACAACACTTGAAAGAGTATTTATATAGATTCATTATTTTTTTATTGCCTTTATGTTTTTCAAAGCACAAATTGAATTATTAAATGACAATCAAAAAAATGGCTGAGTCATATGTCGAGAAACTGTTCATTACTCAAAGCTTTTCAACATTGTGCACACTAACCACACCTTGTGGTCAAAAGATGGAAAAGCTGTTTCTCAACACAAATTGATGAAAGCCTCAAACGCTTCAGAAAGCCTCGGTTTCCCATCACTACAACAAAGGAAACTCCATTCTTCCAGTGGTGATCATAAAATGGTCGTAATGTGAACAACAACCTTGATTGTTTGCCATGCTGCGTCATTTATGTTAACCAGGGGCACGTTCAAGTCACAAGTAGTGTTTTCCGGGTGCGGTTTGGGAACTTTTCTTTCCTGGAAACGTGTGCAACAGGGTTGGGATACTTTTTCCTTGTCGCGGTGTGTCAAAAAATGTCAGCCCAATCAGCAGCAACATGTATATAAATCACCCAGGATTAAAGAGACAGCTCACACAATGTGTCCAAGTAAAGTAGTTACAAATGGTCCGCTGCAGCTCAAACATTGTTACTTACAGTGTACGCCATACGCTACAATTGAAGATATTAAAGATGGCAAGGGCAGTGACTGTAACATTGGGTATTTTGCAGTATTAAACACGATTTATACCGGTTTCATCAGGCTCCGAAAATTCTTAAAAAGAACACAAAGAATGGCCTTCCCACTGCCGTAGTTGCAACTTTGTGTCATCAGAACGGGTGTTCAACGCACCACCGTTTCTGTTTAAAACGTTTTGCAAAGTTTTGTTGGGGCTGAACGTAACCCAGGGCTCATTAAGGACATAGACACAAAATAGAAGAGGAATAAAATGGGCTAAGATGTAAACCAAACAAAAATCTAATATATATAAATCATTATAATATATAGAGCGGTTAAAACATGTCCTGTGTGCAAAATTATGGAGCTGAATATTTCTACTATTTTGACTATTTACTTTTATGTTTTTTGCTGTTATTTTTTGTTTGTTTGTTTGTTTTGAGACTTTAGTAGCTTTTTTGATGTACAGAGCTGGGCTGTGTTTCCCAAAAACATCATAAGCCTAAGTAGATCACAGAACCATTGCCACCAATAATATCTACAATCAACTTAGGCTTACAATGCTTTTGGGAATTGCAGCCTAGCTTTGTTTAAATTAATATTTTGTCAACTGTCAACCATTGTTGAGATTCATATGCTGATTTCTGTGTTTGTCTATAGCTTAGTAAATGTCTGATATTTTCTCTAGCCATAGAAGCAGGTGTCACAGATCCTCCCTGTCCTGGACTACAACTCCCATCATCCTCCTCGTCTCTCACCTGCACGCACTTCCCATTCAGCACTCCATCACGGATCCCCACACCTGGGGTGCTTCTCAATATCCCTCCTCGTCTCCTCGCTCCTCCATCCTCCATCCTATGACCCAGAAAACGATCGAGCTCAGCCATCTTGAAGGACATATCAATTCTCTAATTGCACCATGAGGAGGCGAGGATCGAGGAGTGAGGAGGCTTTCTGAGGAGTCATGAGCGAGGATACACCGGTGCATCCTTTGCGGAAGTCTTTCTCGTCGAGAAACCTGACGCAGGCATAAATTCTCCTCCCCCTTCATATCTGTCACAATAATTTAAATGTATGCTTTACGTTTACAGTTTAAATGAACTTTATACCTCATATATTTCAATGGGGCATCTTGCTTTATTAATATTTATTATAATTTTTTAAATAACCAAACTTTAACAACATGTGGATAGATGCCTCGAGTGCAGTTGATTACGTTTTGAAGTGACGCTAAAGAGAGCGAGGATATATCATTTCACTTGATTCAATTCCTCCATCCTCGCATCTTTTCCTTGCGTCCTTCCCTCGCATCCTGAAGGGGTGGAGCTAAGTCGCGAGGAAAGGAAACGAGGATGCACAAATAAGAATTGAGAAGCACCCCTGGATCACCTCATCATCTCTCCTTTATAATGGACTCTCACTCTGCACTCCCTTGTCGGTTATATTGTTTATCTTATGTTGTGTTGTGACCTTTCTTCTATGATTAAAACTCTGTTGTTACATGGAAGTCCGTGCCTGTGCCTCTCTATACCACACAACTGTAACAGAATAACCGACTTAAACAGTGAGGACTTCAACAGAAGAAAACATGGGAATTTTCCTCGTTCTAGTGCCCCCAAAGCACCACAGATATCAGTTCTCGGCAGAGGACCGCCTCTGGACAGCCAGACAGGACGGCCGCCTGCTGGAGAAATATGTGGAGGAATTTGCAGAGCTATCTTTTAAGGAATTCCTGCTTTCTGAGGGGTCTGGACGAGGATACGATTCGCTATTGTGAACCTGAATGCCTCTATTCCTTAGTCGAATCTATTAATCTGGTTCTATTCCTTAATGGTTCCAAGTTTGAAATTGAAGAGGAATCATAGGCGATCGTATTTACGTCGTCTAGCTCCCTCAGAAGCAACAGTGGACTGGCCAGCTCACTAGCTACAAATTTCCTCCACCTATCGCTCCAGTGGGTGTGCACCAGAGCTCCAACCAGAGGTCACGTCCAAACCGTCCAAAAGAAGGGCCACAAGGAGGTCCAGACGATCCAAAAGGCCCGCTCCAGCCGCCGCTGAGCCCACTTCACCAGCCCCCGGGGAATCCCCCAAGAAAATTTTTTGGGGGGGAGGCAAGTACCCGTGGGTGGGGAACTCCTGGGTGGGGTCTTGATGTCTCCAGGGCCTGCTAAAGCTCCAGACCTGCCATGGCCAGCCGAGGCTCCGGATCCGCCCTGGAGACCTCTGCATCTGCCTGCACCCCACTCACTCAAGGTGAGGTCTCCAGGGCGCCCACCCCCCCTCCCCGGTTGCTCCATCTACGGCGCGAGGCCGCACCTACCAGGATGGAGAGGTAATGTCACAGATCCTCCCTGTCCCGGACTACAACTCCCATCATCCTCCTCGTCTCTCTGCACGCACTTCCCAATCAGCACTCCATCACGGATCCCCACACCTGGATCACCTCATCATCTCTCCTTTATAAGGAGGACTCTCACTCTGCACTCCCTTGTCGGTTATATTGTTTATCTTATCTTATGTTGTGTTGTGACCTTTCTTCTATGATTAAAACCCTGTTGTTACGTTGAAGTCCGTGCCTGTGCCTCTCTATACCACACAACTGTAACAGCAGGATGCAAATCAGATGCAAAACAAATCAGATGAAATCTCTTCCATGAGCACATGGAAGAGATTTCATCTGATTTGTTTAACAAAGGATGTGTATCTTGCAACAACCACCACCTCCTCACTATGCACTGTAAAAAATATATATATATTTTTTGCAATTTAGTTATTTCAACTTATTTTGTTTTGTTTTTTTTTAGTAGAGATGAGATTGTCCAGACAAGACATTTTAAGTTTTCTTGTCCTCAACTAGACTTAAAGTTAAGTGAACAAGTATAATTGTTGTTTTTACTCAAACATTTGTTGAATTTATTCTAGATTTCTGCAGACTTTACTCTAATTACTTTCTTTGCAGTAAACTAAAACTTAATTTACTGTACAGCTGATTTGTACACATTGATCTATCTATCTATCTATCTATCTATCTATATATATATATATATATAAACTATATATAGTCACATGTATCTCTGTCTTGTGTCTTTGGTTCAGTCCAACTCTTTGCATCATATTCTGTTTTGAACTCATCTAATTTGGGTTTAACCAAATAGCATTTACATGTGCACCCTAATTTCTACTTCAGTAATTTCTACTCTATTTTCCTTATAAAATAAGCAGAAACATAACTCGACTGAGTAAGCAGCACCAATATTAAAATAACTCCAGTAAACACACTTTAATTTGACATGCATTAGTTTTAATAGAATAAACAGTATGCAGTGAAAAAAACCACATTACGCTTTTACTGCTAACAGTTGCTCATGAATACAACTTTTTTTTTTATTGCAAAATTTGAACATCATACAAGATCAGGGAAACAAAGCGTGTTGCGTCTGTTACAATGAATAATCATACATTAAAAAAAGAAAAAATATCCTGAGTTTGCATACATCAATATGAGATGATAAAAAAAAAAAGAAAAGAAAAGCACATAATTAGGTTAAATCACATCTTTAAATAAATCATCATAATGTCGAGTTACTTCTGGATTTCACACATCAGTCTGCCTCTAACTCGAAAAAGGGCTTATTCAACCCTGGACACAAGGATCAACCTCAAAAAATGGCTTTACTTCCAGTCTTCAATAAACTTCGTTACAGTCGACTTGTATTGCAGTGTGTGATTTTTTACATCCATTCACATCCAACAACAGTTATCCAACAGATGGAATTTAGTTTGGTTTGATTGTAGTTAGTTTAATTGAAGGTAGATATTTTTGCAGTTAGGCTCAAATTAGGTGTAACTTTAAGAAAACAGAATAATATACTAAATTATTAATAATAATACTTAACATCTAATACACTGTAACAAGTACACACATATGAACACTTAGTACACTAATAGTTTACACATTGTAACTGTATGCACACTAATTCATATTATTATACACAATATGAATCAGCAAACTTCTGTTACACCATAAACTGTCTCTCAATACACAAGAAGACATTTATCTAAATATAAATCAACATATATATAGGCCAACATTTTAGCGCTGAAACACTTTTCATCCTACATCAACGTCTCGGGTTGACTCCTCACTGACGTGCTTTCCGCTCTTTCCGTCTTCTTTCGCTCACAACTCTCTTTAGTGCGGTAAGACACTTGTGCGACAGGACACTCACTGCGTCGTAATTCTTTTAGGATGACCGGTTTTTTTAAAGTCTTCCGTGCGTTCCGTTTTCAGCGCGCGCGCCTCACGAGCTCTCTTCTCTTCCGCGTCTCGTCAGCTGCTTCTGATGCTGTTCGCGATTTCCATGACTTTTTTCTGACGCAACAGATTCGCCACTCAAAACGTCTCCCATTCACCCAAGATAAATCTCCAAAATTCACTTAATTACACTAAGTCATTTCTGACTTTACACCTACCTGACATCTTGGTTCTTGAATCCAAGATGTCACACTCACACTTTTCCACTTCTTGAATTGTTCCTCCTGGGATCAGTACGACTAATCGCCTTACATCTCTATGAAGAACGGTTGATAGGATTTTGGTGCTTTCACTTTTAGTGATTTTCCTTGTGTCTGTCTTCTCAAGACCCGAGCAGAAGACTGGATGACTCGAGAAAACTTGACATCAACATCTCTCACAATACCTTTAGGATCAGCATTCACCTTTATGACTCTGCCTAACTTGTATTGGCTCCTCAAAGCATTCTGGTCCGCGACCAGACAATGTCTCCTACGGCGACATTCCTTCTCTTGTATGCCACTTACTCCTTATGAACAGGTTTGGCCTGCCAGCTGGCTCCACCTTTTCCAGAATTTACTGATTTCTCCTTGGATGACCCTCACCTTTTGTACGGGTATCCTTCGAAATCAAAATCGCCTGGATCTCCTCTTGGACTTGCTCTTCCCAATAAAAGAGAGTTTGGTGTAGTACTCGGACAATACCCGGCTTTTGTTTCGTGCGTCTATGGGCCTTTCATTCGCCAAGTTTGCTGCCATACAAGAAAGTCTGGAATTCTCCCACGTAAAGACACCTTCACCCCCTAGGTTATGAAGAGATCTCTTTACCACACGAACAGCAGCTTCAGCCACCCCATTCCTATGGGGTGAATTCGCTGGATGAACTTCAGGACCACTCGGTCCCATGTCTCCGGCTTCCTCTTCAAGTCCTGGTTTCTCTACTCTCCTAGAAAACTCATAGAGATCTTTCAGGGCGGACTGTGCCCACACGAAGTTTGAGCCTGGATCTGACCACACTTTTTAGGATGTCCCCTTAAGGCTGTGAACCTCTTATAAGACAACAAGAAACCTTCAGTGGATTGGATCACTCACAACATCTGCGTGAATAGCCCTTGAAGCCATCAACAATACACAATCCCCCCAGACCTTCATTCGCACCCTTTCTTCACTTCATCCTTCACCTCATAGGACCGAAAAGATCTACGTGACGAATTCAAAGGGTGCAGCTGGTCCAATTCTTTCAGGGGGAGATCACTCATGATCTGCTTGCACCTCTTTGCTCGTGCTTTCCTGCAGATTATGCAACTTTCTACGACTCTTTTGGCCAACCTCCGACCTTTCATACCCAAGCTAATTTTCATCCTAAGAGTCCGGCAATTTCCTCATGGTTTGCTTCATGAGCTTCATGAGCCGTAGCACGATACTTTGCTTCCATGGGTAATATTGGAACAGTGTTCCTTCCTTCCAAAGGCTTCATATCTTCCACGCATACAAGAAGTCCGTTGTTTTCTTCTTTGAATACAGCCAGTTGCAGAGTGTGTCAAAGAAATGTTGTGCTCTTTTGAGCTGCTAGAAAGAGTGCCTTCAAACATCCTCTCTTTTTTCACCGTCAGCACACGCTCACCGATTGGATTTTGTTTCCCATTCATTGAACTTCTGTTCCTTGACTCAAGCCATTTCCTCACACTGCGCCACACCCAGCCAATGACTCTTATCAACCTGGACAGGCTACTGAACTTCTCAATGTCCACCAATCCTTCGGTGACCAGCTTGCTCAGCATTTCCAGTCGAGACGACTCCGCTACTGATACTTCCTTTATCTGACCTCGAGTCACCGCAAGCTGAGAAGACTTTCCTCTGGGCTTGTTGACCCTTTCTCTAGCATCATCAGCGATTTCAGCTGCGATCTTTTGGGCCACTCCTCCACTGACCTCTTGAGGAATTCCGGTCCATTCTGCCAGATGGAATCTTCATCAAGATCTTTAGGGCTCGCCCCTCGCGTGATGATATCCGCAATGTTCAGATCCCCAGGAATCCACCACCAGTCACTGGATGCTCCTGTCTTCTGAATCTCTCCTATCCTATTCGCGAAGAAAGTTTGGTATCCATAGCTATCACGCTGGATAGCTCCCAGTACCGTTTGACTATCCACAAGATGGAACCACTTCTCTACTTCAATCCGTCCATGCTTTTCGAAATACTTCCTAAGACGTGTTGCAAAGACTGCACCACAGATTTCAGCCTTTACGGGATCACCCTTCAATTCTAGTGGTGTTAGTTTGGCTTTAGACTCAACCAATCTAACAACCACTCCTTGGCTTGAATTCCACCTGAGATATAATACTGCACCATAAGTTTTGTCACTCCCATCCGAGAACGTGACTCCCCATGGTTTTCCTTTCCAGTCTGCAGGCGTAAGACTTCTGTGGAACTTGACTTTCTGGAGCCGCACATACTCCTCAAATAACTCGATAGCTTCTCCTCGAATTCCTTCTGAGAGCGCCGTGTCCCACGTATGCCTCGTTAGACCTCCGCCTCCAGCTTCCTGGAATGCTTTTCTGACGAGAATCGTACCCTTCTGTTTAGCTGGTGTGATGAGGCCAATTGGGTCATAGAGTCCTGCTACCTGACTCAATAGGTGTCTTCTGGTCAATGGATTTGGTGTCTTCAGCCTGACTTCCTCTTCAAGGAGATCCTGCTCCGTCCTCAACTTCTTTTTCCTTTTGGAAAAATTAACAGAAGTCATGATATACAACCTATCCTCCTCTGCTAGGTATCCAACTCCCAGGGCCTTATCATCCTCTTCACCCAGCTGGTTAGGAAGTATGATGGTTTTCTCAGGAAACGCATTGTTTACCTTTTCAGATCCAGACCTCCCACTTTGACCAGACCAGACCCATGCCTTGAGCGAGAATCCACCTGCTTTCAGGATTTCTTCAATTCCCTTCACTATCTCTACTAGTTTCCTCTGATCATTATGAGATGTGAGGATGTCATCAACGTAACTGTCTTCTTCGAGAACCCTTCGCTCCTCCCTCAGGTGAACGAAGGCTGCCAGACCAGCTGTCTCCCGCATCGCCAACTGTGCGATACACCCAGCCGGACGATCTCCAATATTAACTCTGGTTATGGCGTACTCCTCTATTTGTCCCTCTGGTGTATCCCTCCAGAGAAATCTATGGAGGTGCATTTCTTGTTCTTCAAGCCATACGAATTATACATCTTTTTGATGTCTCCCAATGCTACGAACATCCTTTCTGAACCTGAGCAAGACGGCTCGGATAGGATTCAACACATCAGGCCCTTTCAGCAGGAGGTCGTTCATACTCAGCCCCTTAAATTTCTGGCTGCTATTCCACACCAGACGCACAGGCGTGGTGACTGAATGTGGGTTTGGTGCTACTAGGTGACTTACGTACCAAATTGGACCCTTCCACTTATCAAGTGCATCTTTTGTAAGCTTTACTGCTGCACCTCTCTCAACCATATCGTGAACTTGAGCAGTGTAGACTTTCTTCCACTCAGGCACTTTCCCAAGTTGCTTTTCCGTTCTCAGGAAAGTCGACTCCACTCCACTTCGGTTATACGGAAGAGAGGAAGGCTCTTGGATCCATGGGTACCTTGCGTCCCAGTGAGGTTGATCGCTGTGAGAATCCGCTTGCACATAAGTAAGACCCCTTCTTATGATCTCCAGCTTTCTCCTCTGCCAGAGTCATCTCTTTTCCCCCTGGCTGGCAGTTCCCGCAGCGGCAGCCTCCGCACTTTGGCTCACATGCAGCTCCGATACTATCCCAGCTCCACCACTGAAGAAACTCTCTGCCACTTGCAAGTGTGCTTCCTACATTAGCACAGGCCATTTTGTTTCCTTTAGGGGCCCTGGAGATGTGCAGTGGATCACTTTCTCTGAGAACTTCCTTGTACCTGACCGCAGCAGTCCTCATAGAACGTGCGAAGTGTGTCTTCGACTCGTGGGCTGTCATGTTTACTGCCTCAAACAAGTCCGGATGAGCTCCACCCACCATCTTTCCAAGCGGGCTGTCCCACAGAACAAGGTCTCCTACAATTTTCACCCTTTGCGGTGCAAGTTTTCCTTCCCGATGACTGAGAAGAAGTTCTATCTTTTCAGGCCTCCTTAGCTCTGCCAAGTCTACTTCTGGGAAGAACCTTTTCAGTCGCTCTGGACTAACACTCATGTGCACTCTTGCGATTTCTTCCAGACCGTAACAGACTAACTGGTGAGCCCTTTCTGTTCCCACTGGTGTTCTCACTCGAATTCGGAGGAGATACCTCTTGGTTCTCACATGGATAGCCATCTTCCCCACTCCATGAACAACCAGGTTGATTTCTTCACCTCTCAATCTGAGCCTGTCGGCAGCTTCATGAGTTATGTAGTTTGTATCGGATGCCAGGTCGATTAGGGTACCGATTTTCTGTCCTGTGTTGGTCGTCACTTCTTTGAGCATCATAATAACTGGTAGCTCTTGGAGTCCATTTTCCTCCAACAGGCCCACTTCTTGCTTTGGATCTTTCCATCCTAGCACTGTTGGTAAATGCTTTTTACACTTTTCTGCCAACTCAGGGGAAAGTTCAGAGAGGAACTCCTCTTGTTCTGCCGTTAATTGGCTTCCCTTCTTCCCCTCTCTGAGGGTGACTCTACCTTTATACTCAGGCTTGGTCTCCCCTCTAGGACAGATGAGGTAGTGATGCTCTACAGAGGATCCTCTCTACAATCCTTACGCCTGCATAGAAATGCGTCCCTACACTTACTGTCATCTTCATGATGTCCCAGGCACTTCCTGCACACTCCAAGCTTTCTCAGGATTACCTTCTTCTCAGCCAGCTCAAGTTCCTTGAACTTCCTGCAAAAGAAGATTTTCCCTTTGTGCTTCTCAGACCCACACACAATGCAGAGACTTTCAGACGACACTGTTTTTGTTGATTTAGTGAATGCATGACTTCTTTCTGGCTTTCTTTCTTGCCTTTCCACTTTCTCTGTGACTCTGAGCTGCTCCAGTCTCTCAAGGATCCCTTCCTCCTTCTTCAAGAACTCGAGAAGCTTGTCAAAGTGGTTTTCTGATGTAACATTACTTTCAGGAGCCGTCATCAGAGCAAGCCAGTCCCTTTTCATGAACTCAGGAAGTTTACTTTCTATGGATTTGACCACAAGAGGGTTTTTGCCCCTGTGTCTCCAAGATCAGTAAGATCCACTAAAGCCTTTTCCACTGTTTGGACGAGTTCAATCACTTTGCGTGGCTGGTTTCCTCTCATCACAGGAAGTCTTTCTAGCTCCTCCACAATCTCCATTGTGATTGCATACTTGTTTCCGTAACGATTTGTTAGAACCCTGAATACATCTTCAGCGGTGTTGTAGGAGGACAGTCTGAGGTCTTTTACAATCCTATCATCTATACTATCCAGCAATTGAATCTTTTTGACTTCCACAGACCCAGAAGGTTCTCCTTGTTGTTGAAGGCTTTCCCAGTCTTTTCTCCAGCGATAGAAGTCTCTTTTGCTTCCGTTGAATACAGGCAAACTTGCTGGTCTGAATCTTACGATTGGTGTGGCTTGAGCTATAAATGGCGTTGCGCTTGGCATCGTTCCTACGATGGGATTTGTGTCTGATGCATCTTCGGCAGCCCTCCGCGCTCTAGCAAACTCACCTTTCCTTGCTTCAAGGTCGTTGCTGTTTTCCTTCAACCTGCGTGCACGTCCCTCCAAAACTTTCCTTTCTCCATCAGGGGTCCATCTCTCCCAGTTTGATAAAGCTCTTATCGCCTCCTTAACAAGTTTTGTGAGGAAGTCAATTTGCACTTCATAGATTTCATAATCGTTGCCGTCAACAGCCATACTTGCTACTCGATCACAGGCTTTCTCCGCCGCAGAGATTGCATCAGTCACTTCGTGCAGTCCATATCTTGACCAAAGATTACTTTGAACAATTCTTTCAACTTCATTAAACTTTGCATCGCACTCACTTGCAGTCTTTCTAATGTCTGCTTCCTGCTGCATTGAAAGAACTGCCTCCTCGTCTTTGCTCTCATCAGCTTCCATATCGGCAAGAAGGCCAGTTTTGTAATCATCGTTAATCTCAAAAACCTTCCTTGCAACGAGTGAGAGCTTCTTGAACTCCTCCTTAAGCACCTCCTCCATTAGCCTGTGAGCTTCTCTGCTAAGGAAGTTAATTTGTCTAGTGAAACTGATTTTTTCAGCAGTCCTTTCTTTTTTAAGCTGCTCAATTGGTTTTCCCACTGCTTCTTCAGCCATTTTCTAATTGTCCACCTGACACTTCAACAGCAGCAACAATGTTCAGGTTATTCACTTTCCTGCTACAATGACACACCGTCTTGAGCTTGGCCGTCCTGCCCTGCCACGAATGTGAAAACCACTGCTGTTATGCTGATCGTCAACTGTGTTTGCAGGTTGTGGCTGTCTGAGTGGTTATCAACTGTCGAGTTACTTCTGGATTTCACACATCAGTCTGCCTCTAACTCGAAAAAGGGCTTATTCAACCACGGACACAAGGATCAACTCAAAAAATGGCTTTACTTCCAGTCTTCAATAAACTTCTTACAGTCTGACTTGTATTGCAGTGTGTTGATTTTTTACATCCATTCACATCCAACAACAGTTATCCAACAGATGGAATTTAGTTTGGTTTGATTGTAGTTAGTTTAATTGAAGGTAGATATTTTTGCAGTTTAGGCTCAAATTAGGTTGATAACCTTTAAGAAAACAGAATAATATACTAAATTATAATAATATACTTAACATCTAATACACTGTAACAAGTACACACAATATGAACACTTAGTACACTTAATAGTACACATTGTAACTGTATATGCACACTAATTCAATATTATTATACACAATATGAATCAGCAAACTTCTGTTACACCATAAACTGTCTCTTCAATACACAAGAAGACATTTATCTAAATATAAATCATATATAGGCCAACATTTAGCTCGCTGAAACACTTTTCATCCTACCATCAGCGTCTCGGGTTGACTTATCACTGACGTGCTTTCCGCTCTTTCCGTCTTCTTTCGCTCACAACTCTCTTTAGATGCGGTAAGCTTTTCTTCTAGAAGACACTTGTGCGACAGGACACTCACTGCGTCGTAATTCTTTTAGGATGACCGGTTTTTTAAAGTCTTTCCGTGCGTTCCGTTTTCAGCGCGCACGCCTCACGAGCTCTCTTCTCTTCCGCGTCTCGTCAGCTGCTTCTGATGCTGTTCGCCGATTTTCCATGACTTTTTTTCTGACGCAACAGATTCGCCACTCAAAACGTCTCCCCATTCACCCAAGATAAATCTCCAAATTCACTTAAATTACACCTAAGTCATTTCTGACTTTACACATAATGCATCAAAAATTTTGCAATTTTTTGTTATCTATAAGTCTGAGGGATAAAATAAAGGAGTTAAATTCAGCAACGCTTAGGGGAGATTTAAGCCACTTTTGTTTGTGAATGAAGAATTTTGCATACAAGATAAAAAAAAAATTGGCAACATATTCAAAAGATAGCAGCTTTGGTTTTCATAGTAAAAAATTATTTCTTTAAGGGAGAAGGTATGGGTTACATTTGTATGGGTAAAAATTAAGGAACTTAAATCAGCCCAAAATATATTGGTTAAATTACAATCATAAAATAAATGGGTAGCTGTTTCTTCAACAAAACCACAGAAGGAGCAAGTTTCATCAATATCAGAATATTTAGAGATGGATGAGTTACAGGGTAGATTTTATGAAGGATTTTATAATGAATTTCTTTAACTTTATTCGATATACAAAATTTGCTTGGCAAAAGCCAGGCCTTTCTCCAATTTACACTTGTTACAAGAGAATCCCAACAGAATTTACCCCTTGGAGTAAATCTTTCTCTTCATCTGAAAGATTGTACGAATATGTCTGTTGTTGCATTTACGATCTAAAAGATCAATACCGTCCAAGCGTAAAGCTGGATAAACACTGTTGCTTTTACTGAATTTAAGGTGACTTTTAATTAATTGGGTTAAGCCTGCTGGGATAGCTTTTACCAAGGTGTTATATTCTTTAAATGGGACTGGAAAGTTATGAAGATTCATAAATTGCACATAAGTTAGAATATTACCAAAATCATCAAAGACAGAATGCAATTAAAGTTATTGTTATACCATCTAGGAAAGAAGAGAGACTTATTTCTAACAGTTATATCAGCATTATTCCAAAGGAGAACTTTGTGCGAGGAGAAGTTATGGACAAAACACAGGAAACAGGAAACACATGAAAGAGGCATTGTTGATGAAAGTTAGATAAGGAAATGGGTAACTTGCCAGGCAAAAAATTACACTTCAATAGGAAAGAAAGGCCACCGAGTTTGTTGAAAATATTATTTGGAATGAAAAACCATAATGACACTGGGTTCACAAGGCATCTTTTCAGCCAGTTTACTTTAAAGGTGTTCACACACAGTATCTGCAAAGTCCAGAAAGTCAAGGCCACCTTCACTTCTAGCATTAGAAAGTACTTCTTTTTTTTAATTTGTGGGGTCTATTTTCCAAATGAAATCCAAAAATATTTGTTAATTTCCCTTATTGTTTTATCATTAATAAACAGAGAGAGAGCAGGGTATACAAGCGAGAGAGCCCTTCCACCTTAGATAAAAACTCTACCATATAATGAAAGATCTCTCTGAAGCCAGATGTTAAAGATGTTTTTAGTTTTTATCATTTTATCAGAAAAATTAATGATGTTGGTAACTGGGTTTTAGTGATATGAATGCCTAAATATTTTTACACTGTTTTAACTGGATACCTTCTAAAAATGTATCATCTATATCATGAATTGAAAAATCTCACATTTCGAGATATTGAGCTTTAGACCAGAGGCACATGAAAATTGTTCCACCAGTTCCAGGGCATTAGGTAACTGTCGTTTGTCTTTCAAAAATAGTGTGGTGTCATCGGCTAGCTGTGCAATTTAATCTCCCTGTCAAATATAGAAATTCCTTTCAAATTTTCATTTTGGTTAATTCTCAGACAAAGTAATTCTGTGGCTATAAGAAATAAAAACGGGGAGATCGGACAGCCCTGTCGGACTCCTATCTGGATGTCGAACCTTTTGGATGTGTCAAAGTAAATGATCACTGAACTGTTAATACCTTTATAAAACATGGTTACAGTATCTATAAATGATTTACCAAATCCAAATAATTCTAGAGTATGAAAAAGAAATTTGTGTTCTATGGAGTCGAAAGCTTTGAAAGTCAAGAAAGAGTATAAGACCATCTGAATTAATTAAATCAGAATAATCTAGCAAATCTAATACTAATCTTATGTTATTAGATATATGACGGCCTTTCATGAAGCCCGATTGGGACTCTGAAATACAGTTTTTTACAATCACTTTGCTACTATTTTCAGAACCTTGATGGCATTTTTCACAACTCTAGACACAAAACTCACAACCAATGATCAAAATGCACATTTTTCAAAACTCTAACCCTTTCTCAATTGCTTGGATACAATACACATAAAACTTAGATCATTTGTTCATTCAACAAAAATCACTTGTTCAATATGACACAACTTAACATCAAAGTACTGCTATTTCAAAAGGCAATTCACACATTACATTTCAAATGAGTGTCTATTCATTTTCTTACAATGATCTAACTATCAATTGATACAACTGCTCAAAATGATAAGTAACTGTTGCATTACTCTTAATGCATAGTTGTATGGAAACAGACAAACAATCTTCCATGTTTACTATAAATCATGAAAGTTTCAAGATAACGAGATTCACCAATTAGCGTGGAGCATGAACCAATTAGACTACAATATCCATGGATGTAGCCTAATATTTTATCATAATGCTTCATCAGACCCTGTGTCTATGGCCCCAAATACTGTACCACTTCTCACACTGCAAAACATGCTGTTTTACTTAGAGTTTTTGTCTTGTTTCTAGTCAAAATATCTTAAAGTTCTTAAATCAAGAAGCATTTTCTTGACAAGTAAAGTAAAGTATTATTTTCTTGTTTTCAGGAAAAACTTACTTACAGTTTTTTACAATCACTTTGCTACTATTTTCAGTACCTTGATGTCATTTTTCAAAACTCTAGACACAAAACTCACAACCAATGATCAAAATGCACATTTTTCAAAACTCTAACCCTTTTCTCAATTGCTTGGATACAATACACATAAAACTTAGATCATTTGTTCATTCAACAAAAACACCTGTT
Source organism: Culter alburnus (assembly GCA_028476615.1). Taxonomy (NCBI): domain Eukaryota; kingdom Metazoa; phylum Chordata; class Actinopteri; order Cypriniformes; family Xenocyprididae; genus Culter; species Culter alburnus. Next base: position 17,841 of record JAOTNS010001773.1, read on the forward strand.
CAATATGACACTACTTAACATCAAATTACTATTTCAAAAGGCAATTCACACAACATTTCAAATGAGTGTATATTCATTTCCTTACAATGATCTAACTATCAATTGATACAACTGCTCAAAATGATAAGTAACTGTTGCATTACTCTTATTGCATAGAAAAACAATCTTCCATGTTTACTGTAAATCATGAAAGTTTCAGGTTAATGAGATTCATTGTCACCAATTAGCGTGGAGCATGAACCAATTAGACTACAATATCCATGGATGTAGCCCAATATTTTATCATAATGCTTCATCAGACACTGTCTATGGCCCCAAATACTGTACCACCTTCTCACACTGCAAAAAATGCTGTTCTTACTTAGAGTTTTTGTCTTGTTTAGTCAAAATATCTTAAAGTTCTTAAATCAAGAAGCATTTTCTTGACAAATAAAAATTATCTTGTTTTCAGGAAAAAACTTATTTAATTTTGACTTATTTTTCCTGAAAACAAGAAAATAATTTTTACTTGTCAAGAAAATGCTTCTTGATTTAAGAACTTTAAGATATTTTGACTAGAAACAAGACAAAAACTCTAGTTAAGTAAGAACAGCATGTTTTGCAGTGCACTCCTGTTTTGTTTCTTACAGTACAAGCAAGTTGAGGAACACTGCATTTGATGTTTTACAGTACTGTAATAGCTAATTAGCTAATTATTTTTGCTTTGATTCAAATAAACCTATGTTGTGATTGTACTGTAGTGTTTTACATCAATATATTACAAACTTTGTTCAATGATTCCACTGTGTCTGTAGTATTCTCTCTACTACTGCAGTACTTTTACAGAGTACATGTAGTACCATAATGAAACCTGTATCACCTATTTTGTTCTACAATATTTAATGATTGTACGAACAATGACACAGTGAAACTATCGGTTGCTTGTGTTTGGGTGATCTATAGTTATGTTTCAATGGTATTTCACAGTGAATTTGTATTTTGAACCAATGATTGTGCAAGTGCAAGATTTCTTTAAAGATGTGAATGCACAATGCAATGTTTTGAACATTAGACAGCCTGTGTTACAAGTGATAACCGTTTTGAGTTTTGTGTCTAGAGTTTTGAAAAATGACATCAAGGTACTGAAAATAGTAGCAAAGTGATTGTAAAAAACTGTAATTTTGACTTATTTTTCCTAAAAACAAGAAAATAATTTTTACTTGTCAAGAAAATGCTTCTTTATTTAAGAACTTTAAGATATTTTGACTAGAAACAAGACACAAACTCTAAGTAAGAACAGCATTTGCAGTGCACTCCTGTTTTGTTTCTTACAGTACAAGCAAGTTGAGGAACACTGCATTTGATGTTTTACAGTACTGTCTTTTCTTTTCTATTTCATAGCTAATTATTTTTGCTTTGATTCAAATAAAGCTATGTTGTGATTGTACTGTAGTGTTTTGCATCAATATATTACTAACTTTGTTCAATGATTCCACTGTGTCTGTAGTATTCTCGGTAACACTTTAGATTACAGCCCGGAAAGTACTGTGTAATTACAACAAATTTACAGCGTAACTTTCAATAATTATAGTGTAACTATACAGTAAGTATGTGTAAGTATAGGGGAACAATATGTGAAGTATTGGGAATAAAGGGGTATAACCAGGAAAATAACAAATTATTCATACTTTTAATAACTAAGGGGTACTTATGACTACTACTTGGGCCGTAAATTAAAGTGGATTGTTACCCTCTTATTTCATGTAGTTACAGGGTAAGTATGACATTATGGGCCGTAAATTAAAGTGGAGCTGTTACCTTTTTCATGTAGTTACGGGTAAGTATGACATTATGGGCCGAAATTAAAGTGGAGCTTGTTACCCTCTTTTCATGTAGTTTACAGGGTAAGTATGACATTATGGGCCGTAAATTAAAGTGGAGCTTGTTACCCTTGTTTCATGTAGTTACAGGGAAGTATGACATTACGGGCCGTAAATTAAAGTGGAGCTTGTTACCCTCTTATTTCATGTAGTTACAGGGTAAGTATGACATTACGGGCCGTAAATTAAAGTGGAGCTTGTTACCCTCTTGTTTCATGTAGTTACAGGGTAAGTATGACATTACGGGCCGTAAATTAAAGTGGAGCTTGACCCTCTTGTTTAGTAGTTACAGGGTAAGTATGGCGGGCCGTAAATTAAAGTGGAGCTTGTTACCCTCTTGTTTCATGTAGTTACAGGGTAAGTATGACATTACGGGCCGTAAATTAAAGTGGAGCTTGTTACACTCTTGTTTCATGTAGTACAGGGTAAGTAATTATAAAAATAAATAAATAAATAAATAAAAACACAAACAGTCATAACACTTGGAAAACTTTATTTGAAAAAAAACTTATTTCAAAACAGATTTAAAGTTGCAACACTTCTTATTCGTTTTCTCTTGCTTAGCTTCTTCCTCCTCTTGTTCCTCTTCTTCTTTCTTTCCACTGATGAATCTTAAGAGGGAATCCCATTTGCTATTCTGTATTTAAAAATACAGAACACCCGGAAATGTGCTCACCGTTTACTCATCTTTTACCCTCATGCCATCTGAGATGTATACGACTTTCCTTCTTAAGATGAACACAAAAAGGATTTTAGGAAAAAAAAATCATCTGGGAACGCTTTATAATGCAAGCTCACGTGTTCCTAAAAGTCGAAGCATCAAACAGCACAAACAGCAAACTATAGTAATCCATACGACCCTAATTGATGAATCGATGTCTTCTGAAGTGAAACGATACGTATTGTAAGAAAAATACCAAATATTTGAATATTTTTAAAACTTTCGACCAGCTGTCTTCTGCGCGTGCATGCGAGGGTTGAGAGTTCATGCTTGACGTAACTTGAAGCGTGACGTAAGCGTGCCGAGAGACTCACGCAGATGTTGGATGCCGTCAGGTTTTTTTTTTTTTTATTATTATTTTTTTAGTAATGCTCACAACAAAATACACAGAATAGCAGATAATGAGAATGAGAAACAAACAAGACAGAATAACAGAGACGCAGTTCTCGCGCGAGTTTCACATGAATCTCCCGAGAACGTCATGAAAGCTTCATCGAACGCGAAGTCGACTCTCATGCAGGCGCTGGTGACAGTTGGTCGGAAGCGAAAAGATGAATAGCCTAAACCATGAGAAAATTTCGGGGTGTACTGTATTTTCTTATAATACAGAATAGCAACGGGATTCCTTCTTAAGATTCATCAGCTGAGAAACAACAGCAGGTGGAAGCCAAGCGAGAAACAACAACAACCAAAAAAAGGACAAAACTTGTTACTTTCTGTCAGGACTTTAGAGTTTGAAATGAAAAGTTGATTTAAAAAAATGAATAATAAGTGTTGTAGACCTGTTTTTAATAAAGTTGTTTTTCAAATAAAGGTTTCGGAGTCAGTGAGATCAGATTGTTTGCATTTTATTAATTACTTACCCTGTAACTACATGAAATAAGAGGGTAACAAGCACCACTTTAATTTACGGCCCGTAATGTCATACTTACCCTGTAACTACATGAAATAAGAGGGTAACAAGCTCCACTTTAATTTACGGCCCGTAATGTCATACTTACCCCTTAGTTATATGTCATAAGTACCCCTTAGATATAAAATATTTACAGTATAAATAATTTGTTATTTTCCTGGTTGTTACCCCTTTATTCCCAATACTTTACATATTGTTCCCCTATACTTACACATACTTACTGTATAGTTACACTATAATTATTGAAAGTTATGCTGTAAATTCGTTGTAATTACGCAGTACTTTCCGGGCTGTAATCTAAAGCGTTACCGTATTCTCTCTACTACTGCAGTACTTTTACTGAGATGTATTTATTGTACATGTAGTACCATAATGAAACCTGTATCACCTATTTTGTTCTACAATACTTAATGACTGTATGAACAATGACACAGTGAAACTATCGGTTGCTTGTGTGTGGGTGATCTATAGTTATGTTTCAATGGTATTTCACAGTAAATATGTTTTGAACCAATGATTGTGCAAGTGCAAGATTTCTTTAAAGATGTGAATGCACAATGCAATGTTTTGAACAGTAGACAGCCTGTGTTACAAGTGATAACCGTTTTGAGTTTTGTGTGTCTAGAGTTTTGAAAAATGACATCAAGGTTCTGAAAATAGTAGCAAAGTGATTGTAAAAAACTGTAATATAATCCAGACCAGAACTTAATCTTTTAGCATAGACAGAGGCTAATATTTTATAAATCTAATGTTAAAAGAGTAATAGGCCGCCAATTATCGATTACTAAGGGGTCCTTGCTTGGTTTGGGTATTAGGGAGATAACTCCCTGTTTCATAGTGGCAGTCATATCTCCCTGACTGATGCATTCCTGATACATGTGAAATAAAGGTAATTTAATAAACTCCCAAAAATGGAGGTAAAATCCTACTGAAAGCCCGTCAATACCAGGGGATTTGCCTTTTTTCATTGAATGCAGAGCCTGCTTAATTTCATCTATTGATAAATTTGCATCACAAATTTGACTATACTCGCACTCAATAACTTTAATACGGGGTTTAATTATATCAATACATTTTTCACAAATGTCATAATTAAAATTAGAGGTATAAAGATTGCTATAAAATTTGGTAACAAATTCTGAAATTTCTTTAGGATCTTTAGAGGTAACTCCATCAATATTTATGTTGAAAGAGTTTTTCTCTGACCGTTTCTTTTTTCCAGGGCAAAGAAATAACTTGAATTCTTTTCCCCCTCCTCGAGCCATTTTGCCTGAGACCTTATGTATGCACCTTTAGCCAACTCTAAGTATGCTTTGTCAAACTCCAGGTTTTGTCGTGTTTTAGACCAAGCTCATGGATAGCCGCCAGTACATCCTCTTTCCCAGTTCCACTAGATTCAGCGTGTTTAGTTTTCTTTGCAGCTGGTTTCTGAGGAGTATCCGAGAGGGATGCAATAACAACCTCATTGTCAAAATTCGGACATGTGTCAAAACACTGTGATTCTGTATCTTTCTGAGGTTTCAATCCCGAGCTACTCGAGGCTGATGCTGAATCCTTAAACTGGTCAGTTGTGTCAGAGGCTTTGGAAGACATGGTATCAAGCCAAAGTTGTTTAACTTTCTTTTTGCCTCTTTTTCCCATGCATAAAGATGTAAGGCAAAGTTCTGTACGTTTTCACTTAATTTTAGTGTTATCACCAGTCTAAATAATAGGTTACATCACCACTTCACCTTTAATTCCCTGAAGAGCAAAAACATACTACCACCTACATAGCTGCCATCTTGGCCCGGCATTAAGAACCTTGAATAAAACATTTCATATGATGCACTGCACTAAACTGACATCAGCCCAACGTCAGGCTCCACTCGTCACCACGACAGTAACCCCAAAAATTCCCAAAATGACAAAAACGTTTCTAAATCCCACCTTAAATGGTGGTATAATGCTATTTTTATGTATTCTGACTTATTTACACTGTTAAAGAGTTGGATTCTCATGCTAAACATGGCCAAAGTTTCAAAACATGGGCTATGTGCCAAAAATACTCTTCAGATTGCTCACAAACTTACAATAATGATCCCGGCCATGAGTCGGAACAGCAGGTGGTGAGTGAAACTGCTTCAAATGTCTGTTTTGTTGGCAATAGGCGCATATAATGTAAACAACACGAACATAGTGAATTCATAAGTTCATTATCATCATTCACTATAGCCTACGCTATATTTGTTATAGTGATTCAAAAGTTATCCAGGGATAAAAGCTATGGTGTATTGTGTGTGTTTAAATACATTGGTTTAACTGACCATTGATAGCTTGCAGACAATCACTATGCAAAAGCTGTGCGTGCTTGTGACTCTAGCTCCACTTACAGGACGGCTTGCTTAAAAACACATGCAGATAAATTCAACATTTTCAATTAAATCCCATTCTGGGAACTAGATATCTTCTTAAGTAGATTATACACAATAAAAATAAATGTTCATTACATATAATAATGAACAAGCAGCAAGCATCCTCGTTTTGAGTGTTTCCATTTCAGCAGCAAATCTTAAAAATAAAATCCATGACTTTCCAAACAAGGAAATAAATAACGATAAGATTACAGCAAGATGCGAGCAGTGCATCGTGACATGTCAAAAGCAAGAAACCATTACAATCATTGAACTATACTACGGTGCGGTGCGGGATGATGAGACAGTAAATGGATGCCCTGTATCCACACGGTTGTGAAGCTTCCAACAGCACTAATGGACCGCTTTAATCTGTTGCGGTGTGGCGCAAAAACAACAACAGTCACACCTGTTTTAACACACCTCTGATGGTTCCCATATGAACACTGTGCAGTGTTAATTTAAGTAATCCTGATGATTTTGTTGAGGAGAATGTTCATACAAACCAATAATGTTACTGAATGAAATGCCGACCCAGGATGAGCTATATGACTATGAAGCTTTGGGGGTGTTTATGGACTCTATCTACTCCATCTGTGTTTGATCATCATTCTGAATCCCATCCGGACATTTTGACAAAAATGCCATTTTCTCAGCCTTTTGTTTAAAATGTTTATTTTTTTTTAAAAATGAAACTTACCCACATTTAAGTGTTAATAAAATGTATTCATGAAGCCTGTATAAAATGTTTTTAAAATAGAAGTTAAATACTATAAAAAATACTATATATAATATATAAATATATAAATACTATATATAAAAAGTAAACTATAAGTGTGATGTTATGTTCACTTAAATATATATATTTCAAAGTTTAATTCCATATCTACTAAAAATGTACTAGTATAAAATAGTAAACTACTAGTATACTTATAAGTTTACTTGTAGTATAGATGCAGTACAAATGAGAAACGTAGCTGTGAATTACTTGTATACTTAAAGTTTACTATTCTTACACTTATAGTACACTTAAATTATACTGTATTCTGTTGGGACAATTTAGTCCCAAGCGGTATTGAAATACACTAACACTAAGTACACTAACACGTTTACTACTAGTACATTGATACTAGTATACTTACTAAAGTATACTTAAAAATATACTTGAACGTTACTTAAGTATACTTGATAAAATGAACTTGAAGTATACTTCTTTTTCGTAAGGGCTCACACGATCAAGATACTGTTCAACATGAAAACTAGACCATTCAGTCAGTTCCTCCGGCTGATATCATACACTCCAGACATCAGTGTTAAAGAAAGTATGCGTCTTCCTCTGGTTTGATGCTGTAGTTACTCCAAGACTCCAGAATATATACCCTTTAACCTCCACATCCCAGCAGTGTGTTCCTGAGTTAAAACTCTCTGGTCAGATCATCAGACAGGATGAGAAATGGATTTGCAGTGTTTGGATCCAGAATCACAGGAGCTGATGAGACACAATCAACAGCTGATTTTATTCTGATGTTCATGTAAAGCTAAAATGCTGATTTCCATACAGTGGAAAGTTTAACAGCACAGATCTTCGGCAGACTCACTGTTTTGGATGATGTCCTGCATCTTCTTGCAGACTCTGAACTGCAGGTTGCCCAAGTAACGTGACACATGAATCAAAGCTCCAGAAGGCATCTGTGGATCCGGCTGTGAGATCTGGACTCTGGAAGAACATTCAGGAGTCAGAACTGCAGTGGCTTTGGATCAGAATCAGAGATACCAGCAGATCACTCACCTTTCCTTTGTATAGTTTATATAATTATATCAATTTTTTTTTTCACCATTTTATAGTTTTTAATAGTACACCACTTCTTTTATTAGGACTACACCAGGTTACTAAGGAATTGATAGCATATCTAGATAAAAAAATGGTAAAACGAATAGGGAAGTGGGATACTATGAATTTAATAGGGGGTAAGATATTATAGGATATTTAAAGTTTTAAAGTATTAATATAGAACATCATTAGATAAAAGAATATAATTTAAAGTTGCTCTGCTCTGTTTTGGATCATAAGGGGTTCAGCGTGGAGGAGCTGAACACAGAAACACCCAATACCTGATCCTGATTTAGATCTGCACACAGGATGCAACGCGCCAAAGAAAGAAAACAAAAAAAATGTTGTGCTGCATGTTTTTTTTTCTTCTTCTTCTTCTTCAAAAGCAGTAACTGTGTAGCAGTTGATTCTGTGATTCTGTCTTAATTAACAAGTTAAACTGATGTTTTTTTTTTTTTTTTTTGTTTTTTTAAATTTGGTTCACTTTAGGAATTTTTCTTAGACAACTGATGTGAAATAAGTTCAATATAGTATTAATATTTTCATATCAGCACACTATTTTGGTTTACAAACTTAAATGGCAATTGGCCATTTTATTACAGTCAGTTTCTGCAAAAGAATTTTTAATTTAGTGCAACTGTGCTGCCAGCATTTTACCAATAGTGTTTACAGATTTTTTTTTTTTTTTTTTTACAGTAAAAAACTGTAAAAACATCATTACTTTGCAGATGAAGCTGCTGCCAATTGATTACCGCAGCAAAGTTCTACAGTTTTCCACAGTCCTAGACTATCAATAAGTAGACAGAGATGCAGGTTGTAAAAAGGTTTTATTTCAGTTGATCTTGTTCTAGTACAGGATATGATGACATTCGTAGTTTAATTTTTCCATTTAAGTGTCACATTCACAGACCCAGTTTCAACCTGCTCCTTGTAAAACAATTACAATACAGAATCAGTGCAAGCACATGAGATAATGAAGAGTATACAGAATTAGATATGTAAATGTGAGTGAAGAATATCTAATATCTTCTTATCAAAGCGCAGATTAGTTACATATATTTTTTGTAAACACAAGCTTTTATTTTGGATGTGATTAATAGCAATTAACTGATTTAATGCACTGCAGGCCATAAATATAAAGATGAATTGAGCCGAATAGCATAGATAGGCAGCAAGTTGTCACGTATGCTCAGAGACTTGAGGGTAAGATGTAGTTGCAGCATTTATTCAAGGGAAATCCAAAATCATAGTCATCCAGGAAAGAGTCAAACACCATCAAAACAGTCCACACATGAAGCAAGAAAACAAAAACCAAAACAGAGTGCTCAGAACAGCAGGTGACAATAGCTTAAAACTCGACGACAAAGGCAGAAACAAACTCAGTATAAATAGACAGACACTAATAGCATAACTCGAGACAGCTGGGTGCAACGAGTCCGGGAAGTGGGTTATGGGAAATGAAGTCCGAATTGGTGAGGCAATAGTCCGGGGTGGAGTGCCCTCTGGTGGCTAACCAGGGCACTCCAACTGGTGATCATGACACAAGTGTCCAGAACACATACAATATTTGTTCTGTGAAGAAATACATAAATATAATATGTTTATAGACTAAATGAATTTAAGCATACACTCTCAGATTAAGAGGTATTTAAGATTATAAAACACATTTCTGAAAGCATGAGAAAGCATTTTTTGAATGTTGTGCATCTATATACAATTACATACAGTATATGGGATTATTAAGCAGTAGTGATTCAACTGCAATCTCAGTCAAACTTTCCCTCTCTTGATCTTCAGATGGTCCATTCATCCAAACTCACTCATAAGGGAAGATCAAACACAACTGTTCCAGCGTCATCGTGGGAATAGAGTAATTTCTGAACACATCAGATATTTGTACATGCACCACCTGCAATAGGTGGTTCCCAAGGGTGAAAATGACAGGAGAACCACATGAGTGTCAACAAGCTCGTTTACAAGTATTGATTTCATGAACAGTCAGAATCCACTCACTGCTCAAACTGACAGAGTTTTGTTCAACGCTGATATCTGCTCACTTGCGTTTTGTAAACCGTCTCATTTTAACAAACAAAACATCCATTTAGTACTTTAGTTTCACATAACAAAGTTGACAAACTAAAAATGTAGTAGTTAACAACATGTTCTGTCAGATTAATTTAAACACTGCTTACATCATGACACGATTATGATACATCATCATAAAGCGTTAATTATAACAGCGGAGTTAACAAGGATATTAGACAGGGCCGGTCCTGGTATCATCATTTTTTTTTTTTTTTTTCACTTATTCTGACTTTTATTTTAGCACTACATGACTCTCCTTTTTCTCCTTTTCCTGTAATCGTCTTTATACATTCCTTCGTTACCAAATTGGGGTTTTTTTCTGTGAATTTCAGCCCAGAGAGATTCTCAATTATGTCAATATGCTCACAATGTTTTTTTTGTGTAGCTTCTGTTTTTTTGTAAGTTGAAATATCTATATCGTCTTTATTCACTTTGGGCATCACATAGCATTCCGGCTCGTCTACTGTCCCATCTTCATTCTCCACAATTATCACCTTAAAGAAGTGAGTTGGCGTTACTTTCCCTGCCTGCTTATTCAATGTACTGAGGTCAGCGTGATCATATAATTCCTCCACATCAGTAGCATATTTTTTCTTTTTTTTCTTTCAGGTAAAGTGGTCCAGTGTACACATGGACATTACAGACTTTATCATTCATAGCTTTGTCTCGACAGTAATTCTCAATAGTTTTCCAAATGCCATTGTTTAAGTCTTTTTTCTGTGGTACCATGTTGCTGATAAAAAAAGTGTCATCATAGGCTTCCTTACACCATCTGTGATTGGCCGCCGCAGCAAGATGACCTTGTTCATAGCTTTTGTCCTCAAATTCATTCTTTCCAAAGCTTCCTTGATCCTTACAATTTTCCTTCAGAGTGTCTTTGTTCAGTATCTCATACACCCAATCAGCGTTCCTGGTTTTATCGTTGTAAGACATGACATAAGATTTTCCTATCTTTAAGTCAGAATCTGAAGGACATCCGTTGACTAATTTATTGGATGACCTGATAATTGAATTTGGATCAACTACTTTAGACTCAGATATATCACCAGACATTTCAAAGAAAGGGATCAGAATGTATTCGTTCAAACTCAACTCTGCACAACCCTGGACTATATCTATCTCTTTACTCATCATAACACCCTTCTTCTTAACCCCTGCAGCGTCTTCTGCTTGAATCTAAATCAGGTCCTTGTGTTGCTTGTTTGATATCAGCAGCTGGCCAACAACTACACTGTGATTTTCTTTTTTTAATGCCAAATCTCTTCTCAATCTTTCTTTTAGTTTTCTCTAAATGGCCAGCAACAAATATTTACTTATATAATCTAAAGGGTTTCTACCCCTTTTTTAATCTTTCCATCAGATTCAGAAGGCTGGTTTTGTACACAGTTCAAACTTCAAACTTCAAACTTCTTGACTCTTGCTTCTTCAAAAGCTTCAGCTAAGGATCCTCTCTTCTCCTCTCCTGGATAAAATAATGTAAACAAACAAACAAACAAACAAAAGTGTCAAAATACTCCTTAATTCAGGACTTATTCTAACTCATTCCCCCGGTTTCACAGACAAGGCGGGTTAGTTCACCCCAAAATTAAATTTCTGTCATTAATTACCCACCCTCATGTTGTCCCAAACCTGTAAAGATCTTAGTTCATCTTGGGAACACAAATTAAGATATTTTTGATGAAATCCAAGGGTTTATGAATCACACATAGGCGGCAACGTCATTACATCTTTTGAAGTCCAGATTAAAATAATCAACATGACTGCAGTGGTTCAACCTTAATGTTACATTTTGTGTGCAAAAACAAAACAAAAATAAAAAACTTTATTCAACAATATCTTCTCTTCTGAGTCATTCTCCTTCTCCTTCTACATCAGAACGCAGACTCAGTGTTGTCCGACGCTGAACACGTGAGCAGCACGACGCATGTGTGTGATTCTGACACAGGAGTGGCTAATAATGGATTAGGGGTATGGCATTGTTTTGTCTCAAGATGTAAACCAGTAATATTTTTTCTAAGGCATTTTTATAAAAGGTGCTTAAATATCCTAATTTAACAAAGGCCTAGTCTGGCTTAAGTTAAGCACTGTCTGTGAAACCGGGCCATTAAACAGAAACAGAAAGATTTACTCACATGGGATCTGTAACTTCTGTGGCTCTGATTTTACCTTGATAATGTTCTACAACAAACACACACAGAGAAAAAAAAAAAACATATTTCATAATGTACATAATGTTACTTTTCTTTGATCATCTCTTGATCATCTTTGTTTCTGGTTTTCTCTGCAATAAAGTATGTGTTTTGGTAAACACTGTTACAAAGACCACAAACCATGCCAAGAGTCAAACTGCCCAATGAAATGAAACACAGATCACCATAATGATGACCAGTCGTTTTCAATAAAACATCACCATCTAAACCTGTTAATTCTGAACTGTAGACGAATGACAGAAATAAAGTCAGTCTGGTTTGTAATAAGAGATATTTAATGTATTTTCTGTTGATTTCAACTAAGTCTGTGGCTGAAAGTTTTAGTTCTTGTGTTTCTCTTTCCTGATTGTGCTCGATATCACCAGGTGTCTTCAATAATCAAACATCCATCACTCATCAATCACTTATGAACATGTGAACACTGAACTGTGTTGATTTAATACCAAGGAATTTACTGTGCAAATAACACCATTTCAAGACTTTTTACTAAGACTAATAAGACTATTTACTATTTGACAGCTGCTTTTATCTCAAAAATGTTTCTTTCACATGGTATTGCATTGTATTTGTTTATTTTTATTTTTGAATTAATTTATATTGTGTGTTTTTTAACATTACTATCAGCTTTTAGAAACCAAAACATTTTAATAACAAGCATTACATTTGAACTGTGTGTTCATAGTATATATGCCTTATTCAAATCTTAAACAATATTCCATGTGAAACCATGTTAAGCCATCGATTTAATATATAAAATGTGGATTAAAAGAATAAAAGTAGCAGTAGAAATCGTGCACTTTCACTTTCGAGATTAAAGGGGTGGGGCAGAATCAGATATTTCTATTTTTAGAGCATCCCTAATTCATCCATAACCAGTGTGAGACACAAAACAAAACGTCTCGGGTTACGGATGTAACCCTGGTTCCCTGAGTAAGGGAACGAGACGCTGCATGAAACGCATTGGGAACCTTCTGCGTGATATCGTCATTGAAGCACTCCTGTATCCAACCAATCGTGTAACGAGACGTCAGAGGCGGGTGACGTCACGGACCAGGAAACTATAAAGCATGCCCGGATGCAGAGAACGCTAGCTTCTGTGGAAAATCTGAAGCAAGCACTCGCAAGCATGCAGGGGTACGGCAAGAGACGCAGCGTCTCGTTCCCTTACTCAGGGAACCAGGTTACATCCGTAACCCGAGACGTTCCCTTTCGTGGGAACTATCGACGCTGCGTGAAACGCATTGGGAACGCAATCCCAACTGTGCCGTACTTCAAATGCTTGTTATGTTAGCTCGACAGTACGGAGGACCCCGGAGTGGAGCCCACATCAAGGTTATAATATTTGATAAATGTGTGCTGGTTTGACCATCCAGCTGCATCACAAACGTCACTCATAGAGACGCCAGACATCAAAGCTTTCGATGCCGCCATACCCCTTGTAGAATGAGCGCGGACGTTAAAGGGAGAGGACTGTCCGACTGCTTTATATGCAAGAGATGGCCTCAACCACCCACTT
>JAOTNS010001774.1:0-29624 GCA_028476615.1 Culter alburnus
GAGCATGACGCAAAACAACCGGGGATGCAAACGCAAACAAACAACCATGTGCAATAAGGGACAGAACCTGTGAGTGGACCATGGTTCAGGTGTTTATCAAAATCCAAGATCCTATAAATGACATTTTATTTATTTTTTTTATTCATTTTGAGATAAGGAGGACAGAGGTCAGCGGTGAACATGGCTTTAATTTCAGAACTTGAACTTTCATATGTTACATAAATGTGATTCAGAAGTTTGACTTCACTAAGAGAACATTTCTGTTTCCAAATGACAGATATGAATGGCTGCTTCAGATAGGATTTTTTTGTTGTTTTTATTTACAGGAAATATTGTCTGTGACAGAGAAGACTGGTGTAAAATATGTCTATTTGACTTTTGTAAATTATTACTTGATCAACTTTTTGATCCCCAAGTGGGGAAGAGTTTCAGAGGCAAGACCAAAAAAAGTGACTTGTGAAGTGAGCTCAAAATGACAGGTCCACTAAAAGTCATCGGCTTCCTCTTTGGGTTGTTTTTTCAGTTGTGTGCGAGGTCAAGGCAAGTGTTGATGTTGTTCTTTTTTCAGTGTCCTTTCATTCACATTTTATTGACTTGAATGTAATGTTACTCATACAGTATTATATGAACTTCCTGTAACATTTAACTGACCTCACGTAGCTTTAGAGAGAGTTGAGCTTGTGCTTCAGCATGTGATATACATTAGACAGTAATCTTTGAGTAATGTTTGTTTGGGCTTCTCAGCATGTCTTTGAGAGGATATTACATATGAAAACACAGAACTAGTTGCGAAAAATTCATGTGCTGATGGTGAAAATGTGAACTGCATGACAGGTTACACTGGCTTTTTTAAGACAGCCCAGGCAAAGCTTCAAATCACACTGTCAAACTACCCGATAACAGTTTCATGTTAAAACTGAATTTCATTTAATTTAAAACACTTATAATATTCAAAGGGAAGCTGTACAGGATCTAACACTATTTTTCTTAACTTGTACTTTTTTAATATTTTATTTGGTTAGTTTGAGCAACATTAAAGGGTTTTACCCAGGTGTTGTTCTAATGCATCATGCCCTTTTTTCCTTTTTCGGTGCACAAGAGGATCATTTTGGCAGTGAACATGCTGAGAGCAGCATGAAGCTTTTAACCCTTAAATGCATACCTCAGGTCTTTATCGACCCAGGATGCCATTCACTACCCTCCTCCTAATTATTTTTTTAAAGTTAGACATCAGCCTTCTTATATTCCTCAATCAATTAATTTTATAACAATATAACAATAAAAATAACATCATAGAAAAAAAAAAAAAAAAAAACATAACACATAAAGAATGCCTGTTTTCCCATTTATTTTTTTAAAAATTATATAGGGTCACTAACGACCCGAGGTGTGTCAGTGTATGCATGTTTATTTCTGCACATCTGAATACTAATTGAATCTTTGATAACAGAATAAGTGCAGTTCCACAAGTGGCAATGTCTGATACACAATGATGAAGTGACGTTTGATTCAGACAGGAAACAAAGAATAAGAAGTATCATCAGCAAACTTGAAATAGCTCAGCGATTTACTGCAGAGTACTGAATTCAGTAAAATACGACTGTCACTTGATGGTGGATCTGGTAAAGCTGTCAGAGATCAAAATATTGATTTTGAAGATGTTGAAAATGATAGTTTTGAGAATGTTTAAGATTGAGAATGGGCTCATTCGCGATCTCAACATATTCTCAAAACTATCATTTGCTGAATTACTGGGAAATGAGCTCTGATGAGGACAGTGATGATGACATAAAACATCTGCTCAAAATAAACCCTTCCAAGCTCCAAAAGCTAACAAAATATGCTTTATTTTATTCTTCTGTAATTGTTACTCTAATATCAGAGGAGTTTTATATCATCGCGACAGGTGGAGATCCATCAGTGTTAGATATAGGTCCGGGTCGATAAAGACACGAATATGTAAGAATGATTAGCGAAACATTCATGCATTTAAGGGTTAAAAAAAGATGAGAAAGCATCACAGAACACGTATCATAATTTTCAAGTGTTCTGGGCTTACAATAGGGTTTGGTGAAAAACAATCTTGTCTGTTGGTTTCTGATGGCTGTGCCTGCCAGTTTTCTTGATTTCAAAAGGGATGGATCAGAGTGGAAATGCCCTGACTGATTTCACCAGTGCCCTACAGTAAAAACTGGAGACAATTCGTTTAAAATCAGTGTTATACATTTTTAAGAGAAATTAAATCAAAGCTGTATAACTGCCTAACAGTTGGCAAGACAGACAATAACAGTTGTTGTTGCAAAATTTCAGATGTCTTCAACATCGTTTCATTGTATATAAAAAAATTGTTTTTATTTCAGTGAAAATACAAACACCAACCCTGAGCTTGGTTCCTGTAATAACTCAGAAAAGTAATCTGTCATGTGTGTTATTGAGGATTTCTACCCAAAAGACCTCACTGTGCAGTGGGAAGTAAATGATACTAACTGCCCAAGACAATCAAAACTGGAGTACGAACTGAATGCTGAAGGTCTTTACACAGCATACAGTCTTTGTAAAGTCAGCAGTGAGACGTGGAATACAAATACTGAGTATACTTGAGGCCACACACCAGGGAAACTGATTAGTGTGAGGAAGAACTTTAATAAGTTCTAATGTTGGTTTGCTCTCTCCCACTCTCACTTCTATAAATACACATTGACACAGGCAATCATACTTTCTTATTCCCTTTGCAGATAAACTCAAACTGACGCTGAAGCCACCAATTGAGAGAGAAATATTGTGAATAATAAAGTTGTCTTGGAAGCTGTTGTTTCTGGAGATGATCTAGAGACAGTGATAGAAGCTTCAGTGTCGTGCAAGTGAAGAAGGAACCTGTAACCAGTGTTAGAGGAAATATAAACTTCCCTGAAGGCACTTCACAGTTTATAAGAACCCACTACATCTTCGTTGATACAAAGAAATGGTTTGATGGTGAAATAGTCACCTGCAGCATTCATGACAGAGGTGTCAATAGAGACATCAAGCAGGAGATCAGTTTTGATAAAGGCGGTGAGTCAATCCAGTTAATCAGCTGGTGGCTCTGTGTGCATATTAGATGATGAAAGGTTGAATATGATTTTATTGTATGGACATTTGAAATCTTAGACATACTGTCCGTATTTGGCTTGTTCAATTTTTTGTTATTCAATATTGTTGATTCTCTGTTTGATTGTTTAATGAATTTTATGACTTCTCCAATTCAGATGGACGGACACCCAGTGTTATCATCACCACACCTGATACTATCCACACAGACACAGTCTCTCTGGTGTGTGAGGTCCACCAGCCCTAAAATTGGTGATGTCTATATCATGTGGAAAGTGGGAAATAGGTGTTACATAAAGGGTTAACCAGCGCTCCCATTTCAACGAGATAACTCAATCTCTGTTCTCAGTATTCTGACCGTGTCGAAACAAAAGTATGAAGATCCCAGAAATACCATCATCTGTGCAGTCAAATACGCCAACATGGACAATAGGACCTCCATTACAAGTTTCAACATCCCAAAGGATATGTCCAATGTCCAGTGTGCAGTAAAGATTATTTAATGTACAGCAACTCTCTCAAAAGATCATGACAGTTATCTGTTGTTCACTGTTGTACATTCTCCAGTGCTTCTGTCCTGTTGCTCTCTTGCCAAATTATAAACCTTTTTTTTTTTTGTCTCATCTGTATCAATGTTCTGTAAGGGTCAAACATCAATGCCAATAACAGCCAATATTATATGTTTAATTGTTTATTGCATGCAAATAAATATGGTCACACGAAGCATAGTCAACATAATATCATAGGGAAAAATCAAGTTTAAGAGGGGAAAAAAAGTATTGTGAAGTGATACTGTTCATGCCCTCGAACATTTCATATTCTGTTCTCTAGAAATTATTACTTTGAATGCAGAACTATTCATTTGATTTGATTTGTTGTCTTACAAATTGACCAATAAATCTCTTGTTTGCATGATTGAGTTTGTGTGGTTCCTAATATCAGAAATCATATGGTTCATTTTCTTTTTTTTGTCAGTATTTAAGAAGAGAAATATTTTCGTGATTCTTCACACAGTAAACCTCATATCATTTCCAAAAGACCATCACAGTAAATATCGAAATTTACATGCAAAGATGTTTGTAGTAAGGATGTGTGATATTTTCCATGGTATATCACATTACGCCTGTTTCACACTGCAAACGTGAGCGTAACTACACCATCACTGCAGCTGCAGAGACGCGCGTAGCTTACGCTATGCATTTACGATGGTTTACGTGGTTTGCTGATCCAAAATAATAAAGGAGTTGTGAGTCGTTACATGACATACATGATCGGTTTCCTCCATACTCCCTTGCGATCATTGCTGGTATAAGGCTTAACTTACTTAACTTGCCTGTTTTGGTCTGAGGTCAGTAGTATTGTCAAAGATGGTTTGTGTCGTTTTTTTTTTTTAAAAGGCTGCTAATAGTTAACTTTTAAGTTGAGTAATTTGTATTATGGGTCTATATAGGCTAATATACATCTATATAATCTAATGAGGAAAATAACCCCTTCATTTTTTTACAGAAGACAATAAGGAACATAATGCATTTCTGCCAAGACTATCTGCACTTATATGAAGAAGAACTACAACACGTGTGGGAAACATTATAGAGTATTTCAACTGACAATGGAAATGACTTGAAAAATGTGAGTTTTATTTAAGAGTAAAAATTCTCTCTCCCTCTCTCACACACACCCACACTCTCTCCCTCTCTCTCTCTCTCTCTCCACACCCACACACACAACACTCTCTCCTCTCTCTCTCTCCCACACACACAACACACACACACACACACCACACACACGCACGCACACAACACACTGTTAGGTTTTTGTGAATTGTGGGACTTTCCATAGCCGCAATGCATTTTATACTGTACAAACCATACTTCCTATCCCCCTACCCTACCCCTAACCCTAAACCTAACCATCACAGGAACCTGTGCACACCTTTATTTTCTCACAAAAACACCATTTAGTATTTTTAATAATTAATTTACATTGTGGGGACCGGTGGCCGGTCCCCACAATGTAGGTGAACTCAGGTTTATATTACATTGTGGGGACCAAATGTAATATAAACAAACTCACACACACACACACACACACACACACACACACACACCACACACCCACACACACTCTCTCTCTCCCTCTCAATTCAATTTCAATTCAATTTGCTTATTGGTGTAAGGCTTGATTTTCCTGCTAAACAAAAACTGAGATCAAGCGTCCTGCAATAAAGTAATAAAACTTTAATCTGGAAAGAAGATCTCAAAGAAGTAGCAATGGACAACACCTCGCCCTAACCTCAAAAGGACAACGCCCTCCCCCACCACACACACACACACACACACACCTCCCCTTCCTCTGGCTCAAGTCACTGAAAGTTATTCAAAACATATAATGTAACTTGTGTATCTATTGTTTTTCCCTTTTCATGTTTGGTATCATTAATTTGTCTCAGTGCGATTGGTAAACGGTCAATTTCATAGCAGTCACTAGAATTATGAAGAGATGGAAAATTAAGGAAAATTCTGTCCTCTTTTGGGGTGGTGTCTCTTCTCCTCTCCCCCAAAACAGTGTTGTGTAATAAACATTTACGATCATTTTGTTCTGGTTCTGGTATAAAAGGTAAGAGCAAAGCAGTCATGTGGGATCTTCTGCAGGCCCCCACAGAGAGGTGGGTGAATGTCTGAGGACATTCACCCATCCCTGTGTATATATGCATTTCTTTGAGTAATCGATATTATGCATTTCATTTCTGAATTGGCTTCTAATTGTCTATTGTAATGTAATTGGCATGATATATATTTACTTGACAAATAAAAGTTATATTTGGTTGATTCTGTATTTTCTAATCCATTATTTCTAGTAGATCAAAGCGAAGGTATTACCTCAAATCTGTGTTCAGGATTGTTCGACGAAGGTTTAATAGATGGAGCATGGGGCACGTCAATTAAGTCCATTTCGATTTCTGACAATCACTGCCTTAAATAATTTGCAGTTTTCGTAAATATATCAAAACTATGCTTTTTGTTACGAGTAAGCAGAGCGCGACCGACTTAAAGGTAGATATTTACCCTGCATCCATTTTAAGGTCAGACTGACGAGTTTTGTCCGGGAAGAGCAAGTTGGCCAAAGTGACTCTTCTAAAGCGATACCGGGACTGCAGTGAACGAAATAATTGAAGAATAAGGTAATCAAATAATCGAATATCTAAATTAATACATACAAATGATTAATTTCTAATTGGAGACACAACCCTTAGAAAAGATCATTTGAAATTGGAGTCAGATTAAGCGAGTGAAATTAAGTAAACTTAATAGAGACCTGAAAAGGCATACACGCGTTAACCTTCCCCGTCCTGTGGGAAACCGTCATTGGACCCATTAGGCGGGCCTTACAAAGTGGTGACCCCCGACGTGATCTCCCATATGTGGCGAGTGTCTTTTCAGTGGAAATTGGGATTTGCAACAATAAGAGGCTTGATCGTCTTCTCTTTCTTTCTTCAGCTGTGGTAAGTCCATTCTATTTGCCTTTTAGAAGTGTTGAGGGAAAGATAATTGCATCCTACACATTGTAGAATGGGTCGGCATACCCATAGATTTAAGACCGGAGACCGAAATCCGGTGGGGCTGGAGATTAGACAACCACATGTTATCAGGGACATGATAGTGACAGTGTAATGAGAAATGATATCCCTTGCTTAAACTTTAAAGATCTCCTTGTTTGCCCACGCAACAGAGATTAACCTTAAATTGGAATAACATCATCCAAATTTTATTCTGGTATTCAACAGAGGGCTGTAAATTAAAACCTAAATTCTGAGGTAAAGAATGCTCAGCTATATGTTTATTTGCCTTGCTGCAACGACGTTGCAACACTGAAATAAGCAAATGGTCACGTTGTGGAAAAATCTTGTGATTGGATAACCAAAAGATAACAAGTGAGAAAAATATCTCACTGAAATCCTTTGTGTGTGAAATGTAAAGCTGGACAAAACAGAGTATGAAACTAAAAGTTTCAAAAGGATTTGGGTAAATTCTGTCTCAGTCCTAGAGAACTGCTGCCATGCAGAAGTCCTAGAGACTGCAATTGGAAAATCACTAATGTATGAAACTGATTTATAAAATGATTGAGAGACTTTTAACCAAGCCTGAGGATTTTCACCTATTCAGAGGACATGCTCACTTGTCTTTGTTTCATAAAGAAATTTAGCCAAAGAAAGATTAATTACATCACTTTGAAATTGTTCAAGAGGTGCTAAGAAGTTTACGACTGATGCCATAAATAGTGTAAACAGCACTGGTTAGGCTCAGTCTTATAAACATATCTTTTCCCTTGGTCTTATCAGACCTTAAAATTACTGCACTCTTGTATGTTGTTCAGTTTCTCAAAAGAACTGAAAAACAACCGACCCAAAAATTAATCTCTGTGCTCTCAACCAGACCTGTGTTTGTCCAACCTTTCTTTCATATCCAAATAGATTCTCAGGAGAATGTAACTGATAACATCTTCGCCCAAAAATAAGAAAATTGTGTCCATTCTATATTGTAGTCACAAAATCTTAAATTGAGCAAATTTTTGACCCAATATTCACAGCGTCAAAGTCTATAACTGTTTCCAGTTTAGCCTGTTGCTGTGAACAATGCAATGCCATCACAGCTGTAGCTGCAGGGCCAAATGCCTTCTAAAAGACTGTGATAAAGTCCTCTTCAAATTACTCGCCAAGACCCTCTGATACCAGCAAATAAATTATTTTTAATTAATACTGTTTTTAATATAATAATTTATATATGATCACATCATGATATATTATTATGATGGCCAGGATGGCCTTTATCTCATGATGATTCAAGCAATGGTGTGGAAGAAGAAAGATTTTGGAGAGAGTAGAAGGAATACATGTAGTAAGATGGAACTAGAATGAAGAAGTTGGGAGCACTATCGGTGCTGAGAGATTATGAGGAATCAATGGGATTCAAATTTGTATTGTGTTAGACACATTGTTCTCACAGAACCACATTCTAGTTGTTTGTGCTACATGTGCACCTAGACTAGTTGAGTTTATTCTTTAAAACACATGACTGCTTTAACGTATGATGCGTTGACACACTTAGTTTGAGGTTGTAGATGCTATGCATTCTAGACCATGTGTCTTGTGCAAGTTGGAATAACTAGTACTGAATAGTACAACATGTGTGTCTGTGTTAATTTGTTTGTCTCCTAAGTGGAACACTCAGCTATCTTCCATATAGCTGCAGTTAAACCATGCACAGGACATAGAATCGCCATAAGGCTACAGTGTGCTTCACATTGCATTAAATAAGTTGTAAAAAAAGGGAAGAATAAATAAGATTAATGGGAAAACCTTCTTATCTTCTATCTGTGCAAGAATCTTTAATGAAAAAATTACATTGCCGTATTTATTAACTAAAACAATCACCTGATTGTCATATCTTGAATAGGCTAAATCCATTCAAGATCAAAATATAATAAAATTCAATTCTATTGATCTGTAACCCAGTGACAAGAGGAGTATAATTTTTTGATTTTCCTTTGCAACAAACCACAACAAAGTGGACAAGTTTAGCAACTCCTCTCTGAGGCGCTGGATCATATGGGATCTGATCAGGGAAGTAATTTTTTACTGGGCATGTAATAAGTTGTGTGAAATGTTAATATCAGGCAGAAACTCTTCTGTTTTTACAGACCGCCGAGGTCCAAATGTCAAGTATTTGAATGACACCATAAAAGCCAATTGCTAAACAAACACACAACACCACAAAAGGTGATCTGGTCCTCTAATCACAGAACTAACTAGTGTGAGATTCCCCAGGAGACCCAGGTGTGGTAATCCTCACACACAACAGACTGTGTAAGCACAGCTGCAATAGCAACTCAAGGTGCAAGATTCCTGACCATGTTTTAAACACCAGCAGTCAGATCTGACCACTAACATTCAGTTTTATCTGGCCTTTTCTTTGCAGAAACATATCATATAATGATCTATGTCTCTGTAAAAAAACAATTTTCTTCTAATGGCATACAATCTTAACAGATGAAAAGCCATTTGCAACAACTGCCTGGATAAACCATTCAAGAAAATTAAGATGGCACCATCATCTAACATAATTTGTTTGAAGGTTCAAGATAAACGGTTTTTCCCTGTGTGTCTGTTTCCTTTTCAGGATTGACAGCTGCCATTTTAAGGGCCATGATACACAACTTCACACGCAGGAGATGGGGGTGAAACTTCAAGAGGCCACCATCCACATCTCATGACACTAATAGAGACATGGCCTCCCAGTGTGAACTGGAACTAAATTATGCACCATTGTAAATAGACACCACCCATCTCTACACAACATACAGACACACACTACAAACTCACAACATCTCTACCTGGAATAGATCATAAGACTATCTAGGCTAAATTATTCCACATAAGGCAACCTAACATCATTCCCCTCATACATATAGGACAAGGGAATTTTGTCATAATTTCTTTTCCTTTAACTGTGTCAATTTTGAGGTGTTATTGAAACACTGTAATATGCAGGACATGTGCATGGCTTTAGTCACATATCAATTAATAGAATGATCATTCAAATTTCAAATTCAAATCTAAATGAGACCTATTCATGTAATGTCTCTTTCAATCCTTGGCATTGTTGCAAACTAGGAGGGCCCCCTAGTTTCCAACATATGACTAATGACAAATTGAACTAAACAGTTAAACTGAATGCAGGCATTTCTATAAATCAGGTACCCAATTCCCAGACCTCTATTCTTGATGTGACTTTGCCTGTACATCAAATGCACAGATGATGTTGTAAAAGCTAAACAAGAGATTTTAAATCTCTGTTTCTGTAAATCCCATTCTCTATTGACTTTGATTGAAACCTTATTTTGCATTAAGGATTTGCAGTTTAAACACCTATTATAGACAGTTTTAAATTGTAATTATGAAATGTGTATTTCTATGTTTAAGTATGTGAATATTTATTTATACCACTGGTAAATATACTAGTTATTTAGACTCTTGCTACTTGCCTTTAACGCATCCAGACCAAGTCTAAAATCCACTATCATAGTGAAGAATCTGGTGATTAAATGAGACCTGCTCACTAAAGATAGGACTCTGAAAGGGAGACCTTCTTTACCACTCGCACTTTTGACATGTTCATCATGTTTTTTTGTGTTATTTGTTTTTCCAACACCTTTTCCTCATCTTACAATAACACCAAGTCCATGTGTTCAAGTATTGAATGGTCACTCAAATGTGGTTCAGGTGTCCTACACGCAATGGAGCATCATCAGCTAAATGAATCCTTCACCCATGGA
Source organism: Culter alburnus (assembly GCA_028476615.1). NCBI lineage: Eukaryota > Metazoa > Chordata > Actinopteri > Cypriniformes > Xenocyprididae > Culter > Culter alburnus. The sequence continues at coordinate 10,420 of JAOTNS010001774.1, forward strand.
GATTTGACCTGCCCGCAAACCAGACCTTCTACTTGAAGGTAACCGAGGACTTCTCACAGGATCAATTAAACCTGGGGCGGACACAGGTGTTTCTGTAAAGTGTAATGAGACTTTCCTGACACGTTCTGCTCATGCTGACCAACACAACAGACTTGGTACAACCAGTCATTCTACAGACAGAAAACCACCACAGCCAAGTGCAGGTGAAAGTAAACCTGACCAAGAGGATCACAGACATGTCCAGCTGCTGCAGCATCCAGCACACAGTACACACCTAAAGGGCTGTGTGCCACAGAGATGCATCCTGCTGTACTTTCATCTTAATGTTCAACCTGCCTTAATGTTGTTATTTCAGGTGACGACTTGACTCCTGCACCCATCGACTAATGAGCATATGAAAGCATGCACCCAACATATGGAAGCAGGATATGTCCAAAAGTGGCCCCTCAGGGACTCATTGAATTTGCCCCAAGGAGCCAGGGGCCATCTGTAAGGCTTGATTTTCCTGCTAAACAAAAACTGAGATCAAGCGTCCTGCAATAAAGTAATAAAACTTAATCTGAAAGAAGATGGACAACACCTCGCCCTAACCTCAAAGGACAACGCCTCCCCCACCACACACACACACACACACACACACCTCCCCTTCCCTCTGGCTCAAGTCACTGAAAGTTATTCAAAACATATAATGTAACTTGTGTATCTATTGTTTTTCCCTTTTCATGTTTGGTATCATTTAATTTGTCTCAGTGCGATTGGTAAAACGGTCTCAATTTCATAGCAGTCACTAGAATTATGAAGAAGATGGAAAATTAAGGAAAATTCTGTCCTCTTTTTGGGTGGTGTCTCTTCTCCTCTCCCCCAAAACAGGTGTTGGTGTAATAAACATTTACGATCCTTTTGTTCTGGTTCTGGTATAAAAGGTAAAGAGCAAAGCAGTCATGTGGGATCTTCTGCAGCCCCACAGAGAGGGGGTGAATGTCTGAGGACATTCACCCATCCCTGTGTATATATGCATTTCTTTGAGTAATCGATATTATGCATTTATCATTTCTGAATTGGCTTCTAATTGTCTAATTGTAATGTAATTGGCATGATATATATTTTACTTGACAAATAAAATGTTATATTTGGTTGATTCTGTATTATTCTTAATCCATTATTTCTAGTAGATCAAAGCGAGGTTACCTCAAATCTGTGTTCAGGATTGTTCATACGAAAGGTTTAATAGATGGAGCATGGGTCAATAAATTAAGTCCATTTCGATTCTGACAATCACTGCCTTAAATAAGTTGCAGTTTTCGTAAATATATCAAAACTATGCTTTTTGTTACGAGTAAGCAGAGCGCGACCGACTTAAAGGTAGATATTTACCCTGCATCCAATGTTTAAGGTCAGACTGACGAGTTTGTGTCCGGGAAGAGCAAGTTGGCCAAAGTGACTCTTCTAAAGCGATACCGGGACTGCAGTGAACGAAATAATTGAAGATATAAGGTAATCAGAATAATCGAATATCTAAATTAATACATAACAAATGATTAATTTCTAATTGGAGCCACAACCCTTAGAATAAGATCATTTGAAATTGGAGTCAGATTAAGCGAGTGAAATTAAGTAAACTTAATAGAGACGCTGAAAAGGCATACACGCGTTAACCTTCCCCGTCCTGTGGGAAACCGTCATTGGACCCATTAGGCGGGCCTTACATTGGCATGACATATTTAGGTACATATTGCCAAAGCATTGCATAAAGCAAAACAAAAACAAATATACAACAAGAACATATATAAAATGCATTCATATATATATTTATACACATATTAATAGTAATATAATATGGATGTGTTCACTCAGTACCTCTTAGTTTGTGGCAATTATAAATATATTGTGCTATTAAAGTGGAAGAAGGTCCTTCACCAAGTAATATTTTCAGTTTGTCAGTTTCATGGAGTGACTGGAACTCCGGGATAATATGCTGTATTTGACAGTACAGTGACTCTCTTAAGGTTGTGTATTTATCACAGTGGAGGAGGAAGTGTGCCTCCGTCTCAACTGCCCCTGATCTACATTCATTACAGACTCTCTCTTCTTTGGGTAACCATGTCTTCTTGTGTCGCCCTCTTCTATGGCCAGCTGGTGTCACTGAGTCTGTACTTGGTTAACAAATTCCTGTGTGTTGTATTTCTGATAGAGGTGAGATATTCAGCCAAACTGTATTCTCTGTTTAAACTGAGATAACACTGGAGACGACTTTGCTCTTTCGTTTGCTCTTTCCAGTGCTGCATGTATGCTTTTTTCTCTTTACTCATAATTTCTTTAATTCTTGCATGATTTTCACGGACAGTGATTTTGAATGCTTTGTTTGTCAGTTCTGACACCATTGCCAAAAGATGACTTTCTGAGCACTCAGTTCTTGTGTGTTTTTTAGTGCTTTAAAATGAAGTGTGTCAGGACTAGATTTTAAGTGTATCCAGAACTTTAAAGCTCTTTTTTAATCATTAAATTGAGGGGAAGACGGCCTAGTTCCGCCCTACAGGCGTTATTAGGTGTGTTTCTGTGGACATGAAGGATGCTTCTACAGAACTCTACATGTAGACCTTCTAAAGGATGTTTGTCCCAAACCTTATGGCTGTAGTTACTCGCTGGACTCCAGATCTCACTTCCATATAAGGCAATGGGCAGTATCACACTATCAAAGATCTTGTCCAAATTCTGATTGGAATGTTTATTTTGAATAATTTAGTTCGTATGGCATGCATTGCTCTGCGGGCTTTTTATAAGTAATGTTTTAATAGCCAAATTGAAATTTCCAGTGGTGTTAAAACCAAACCAAGATAATTATATTGTAAAGAGTGCTGAAGAGTGGTTGTTTACAGTAAATGCATGTTTATGTTCCAGATTTCTGGGTTTTTTTCTGAAATATCATAATTTAGTTTTTTGGATGTTGACTTCTAAGGCCCAATCATGGCAGTATTAGTTAAAATGTCAGGTTTGGAGACCTTCCGCCGTTTTAGATAGAATTAGTAAGTCGTCTGCATACAGTAAATATTTGACTTCTGTGTCAAATAGTTGTAGTCCTGGACTCTCTGATTGGTCCAGTAGATCTGCCAATTCATTAATATAAATGTTAAATAAAGTTGGGCTGAGGCAGCAGCCTTGTCTGACCCCTCGCTCTTGGAAAATATTCTGTTCTCGTTGACCTATTTTACTGCACATGTATTTTGGTTATACATGTTTTTAATTAAGTCATATATTTTGCCCCCAATACCACTTTGAATGATTTTATAAAACAATCCTTTATGCCAAATGGAGTCAAAAGCTTTCTTGAAATCTACAAAGCATGCAAATATTTTTCCTTCTTTCTTTTGGTGTACATGTTTGTTTATTAATGTGTGTAATGTGTGAATATGATCAGTGGTTCGATGTTTAGGGAGGAAGCCAATTTGAGATTTGCTGATGACATTGTGCTGCTTTAAGAAAAATGAAATCCGAGAGTTAATTATAGAACAAAATACTTTTCCCAATTACTGGTACACAGATTCCTCTGTATTATTAGGGTCTGTTTTGTCTCCACTTTTAAAGATGGGAGAATAAGCCCTGTATTCCAGACCTCTGGAAAAACACCTGAACTCAGAATCAGGATAAAGAGTTTGAGCAATGCATTCTGAAGTTCAGGAGAGCTGTTTTTTAGCATCTCATTTTTTATTTTGTTTTGATCTTTGATTGAGGAGCCTATTAAAATACTTTTTTCATAGATTTACATAATGTCTTATAAACTTACATGTTTGAGTTTTATATAAACAGGTCAGCTTTGGGGTGCAAAGTATGAAAATATTATATAAATAGTAAACTATACGGTAACACTTTACTTGAAGGGTGTGCATAAGACTGACATGACACCTTCATAATCATGACAGACACACATCATGAATATGAAGGAGGTTTATGAATGTTTACAACTGTCATTAAGTGTCATTCACTCAATCATTATGTCATTTTTAATGCAAAGATGACATTGTTTGAGATGTCCGAGTTATGACAACTTGACATTACCAAGACATCATAACCTGTCATAAACGTGACAGCAGATTAATTATCAAACTTAAGAAACTACTTAGCTTTATGGGTTAACATTACATTACATTATTTTGGTAACACTTTATAAATTATCATTAATGTATTACAAACAATATATATTTTTAATTAACATTGAGCTTGATGATTCATTAATTCTGTAAAATAACTTTATTGTAAAGTGTTACCGTTTGATGTACAAACATGCTGCAATACACATACATTTATTTTGCAACTTACTTCTAAGTTTTTTTTTTTTTTAATAACAGTAGTCTAAGTTACTGTACAGTGCCTCCTACTACACAGGGGCGTAGTTTGTGGGGGGGATGGGGGGGGATGTAACCCCCCCAATATTCCAATCCATCCGTTACAACCCCCCCAATATTTCAACATGAAAATCACAGTAGCTCTATACTAACATATGTATAATTAATTTATTTTGTAACAATAATTTTGTTTCTAATCGAATATGAGTTTTCATAATAAATTAGTCAAAAAAGTACCCCCTTCCATTGAACTGATTGGTAACGCCCAACCAATAAGCGTCGCACTTTCACCAAAACAACGCGAGTGGAGCTCTAATGTTTGAATGAAGAGCAGGGGTAGCACCAAAAAATGAAGAGAACCGTTGCCCAGCCGACTATATTAAACTTCAAAGAATAAAGCATGTACTGAGAAGGAGGTATGAAAACATTGTAGGTACACTCCACTTATTTTAGCTAATCCATTGCAATTTAGCCATAACTATCAGTGTAACTGTAACCAGTTTACCAAAACTGCCGTCTGTTTTGTTACTTCATTTTTCAATAGTGTCTTATCATGACAAAAGTATTCACATCGGTGTTGTTTTCTTCCTTAATTAATCTGACTTTTGAATGAATTGGCTTGAATGAACGATTTAGTAGCTCACTCATTAAAACGTCGAATCGCTGCCACCTGGCGGTTTCAATATTTAACATAATTTTCTTTCTTTTTAGAATCACTCCGTTATGTTAGAATTTGATGAATGTTTATAGATAAATTCCATAAGTTATGATAGATAGTAGATAGATAGATAGATAGATAGATAGATAGATAGATAGATAAAGAAGAAATAAATTATCCAATAATGCTACACATAAAACAGATTTTTTTTTTTAATTAAAAAAATAAATAACAGCAGCATACAACGCTCAAACCCCCCAATGTTGAAACCAAATCTACACCCTTGCTACTATAACTTACCTAAATGTAGCTAGCATGGTTTAACATTTTTCTAGCATGGCTAACATGTTTAGCACTTGATTACTTATTTTTAAATATGCTAGGAGTACATCACAAGATAAAACATTCCAGGACTGAAAAACAGGCCAGGACTCTTATCAAATGTGAAATTTGCCTCAGATTGGACATTGTGGGCCCTATTTTAACAATCTAAGTGCATGATCTGAAGCACATTAATAAGAGCTTAAAAGTTTTTGGTACGTATCCTAGTGATAAAGATGAATTAAACAATATTAAGAAGAGGATCTATGACCTCTGGAAGCATCTCTTTCAATAGCTTAGTCGGTATAGGGTCTAACATACATGTGGTTGATTTTGATGATTTAACAAGTTTAGACAATTCTTTCTCTCCTAAAGCAGTAAATGAATTGATTCAGGGACACAATGCACTGTCTGACGCGATACTGTAGTAGACGGTTGCATGGTTATAATTTTCTCTCTAATATTGTCAATCTTGCAAGTAAAGAAGTTCATTAAGTCATTACTGCTGTGCTCTTTGGAAACATCAGAAGTTGAAGCTTTATTTCTTGTTAATTTAGCCACTGTATCAAATAAATACCTAGGGTTGTGTTTATTTTCTTCTAATAGATTAGAAAAAAAGTAGATCTAGAAAAAAGTAGCCTTTCTATACTCAATCATCTCTCTCCACGAAATGCGAAAAACAATCTGTTATGCTGCTTTATATTGCAAACCTTTGATTGTTATCATATAATTTTAATTTCATTATCATGATCTTAAACACACTGGATTGTAGTGCAAATGGTTTGACCGTTTAGGCGTTTACTGCACTTTGATATTCTTCTAGTTATTGACATACAGGCGCTACTGAATCGTAAGTCTTGCACATTGAAAAAATGGCTTACTGCTTCACAATGTAACTGTTTGCTGGGAAGATAAGCTATAACGTACTATTCATGCTGGCTGTTGCATATACATTTCAGGACTTAAATACTACTAGTGATGACTGACTCAGTAAACAGCAGTAATTAGTTCATATATTGGGTCATAATTCATGTGGTGATCATCTCTAAACTCTCAGTTTATCTTGTGTCTCCATCATGACTGTGATGTAGGAAACTATTTCCAACAAATTTAGGAAAATAAGTTAATAATTTACTACAAAACAACCTTTGATTCAAACTCACTTAGCACAAACAACCATTTGCAAATAAAGAGAAAGACCTTTGAGTTGAACATTTTCAGTGTTTATCAAAAGTTCCTATAAATGACATTTTATTTATTTTTTATTCAGTTTGAGATAAGGAGGATCATCTAGGTAACGTTTTGTTTTAAACTTTTTTCTACCTCTCAGTTTTTATGAGTTCAGTAGATAGCTCAGTTTCCTAAACGACATGTTTTGCAGTGGCAGTATTTTACAATGGCTGTATCATTGCAATGTTTGAAAGCTTGAACATGTTGTTCTCCCGATTTCACAGACAAGGCTTAAAGGCCCGCTGAACTCAGCAAAACCTCAGTTTCCTTCTAATCTCGAACCGTTTCTCCTCCTAATGCCCTCTATATCACTTTAAATACAGTATTCAGTGCAGAATTCAAATGGATACGATACCTTTTGTGGTCTGAGCCAACTTATGATCCGCTTTGTGTTCTAGTGTCTCTGGACCAGAGCAGACTGTGCTCGTGCTGCGGCGGTTCACGTTATATTAAAGGGTTAGTTCGGATATATCTTGTATATTTTGCTATTGTATGTTGGAGTGATATTTTCATAAACTTTCATACACATAAAGGCAAATGTTGGATCACAATAATTAGAAACAGGGTGTTCAACGCACCATCGTTTCCGCTTAAAAAACGTTTTGTCAGGGCTGAACGCAGCCCTGGTGTAAAATACGTCTTTTTGAAATTGGTAAATGATTAACTTGTTGATCAACTTTTGATCCCCAAGTGGGGAAGAGTTTCAGAGGCAAAGATCCAAAAAGTTACTTGTGAAGTGAGCTCAAAATGGCAGGTCCACTAAAAGTCCTCGGCTTCCTCTTTTGGTTGTTTTTCTTCAGTTTTGTGCGAGGTCAAGGCAAGTGTTGATGATGTTCTTTATTTTCACTGTGCTGATGGTGAAAAAGTGAATTGCATGACAGGTTACACTGGCTTTTTTTAAGACAGCCCAGGCAATGCTTCAAACTACTGTCAAACTACTAACCTCAGATAACAGTTTCATGTTAAAACTGAATTTCATTTTAAAACAATTATAATATTCCAAAGGGGAAGCTGTACAGGTTCTAGCACTATTTTTCCTGCACTTGTTTTTATTTTATTTATTTATATTATAGTTGTTGTTTATTTATTTATTATTTATTTGGTTAGTGTGAGCAACATTAAATGATGTCACCCTGGTGTTGTTCTAATGCGTCATGCCCTTTTTTATTTTTTCGGTCCACCAAAGGATCGTTTTTGGCAGTGAACAGAGACCAGCATGAAGCTTTTAAAAAAAGATGAGAAAGCATCACAGAACACATATCATAATTTACAAGTGTTCTGGGGTTTATGATAGGGTTTGGTGAAAAACAAACCATAATTTAAAGTATTTAATGAAAATCCTGATCTTGGTTTCTGATGGCTGCTCCTGCCAGTTTTGACCTGACTGATTTCATTCAGTACCCAACAGTAAAAAATAGAGACAAATCATTTAAAATAAAAATGAAATCAAAGCAGTATAACTTGTGTAGTACAGCACTAACAGTTACACAACCATTTAGAAAAGGCAATGACAGGCATAACAGTTGTTGCTGCAAAATTTCAGATGTCTTCAATATCGTTTCATTGTATATAAACCAAATTTTTTTCATTTCAGTGAAAATACAAACACCAACCCTGAGCTTGGTTCCTGTAATAACTCAGAAAAGTACATCAGTCATGTGTGTTATTGAGGATTACTACCCCAAAAACCTCACTGTGCAGTGGGAAGTAAATGATACTAACTGCTTGAGACAATCAAATCTGGAGTACGAACTGAATGCTGAAGGTCTTTACACAGCATACAGTCTTTGTAAAGTCAGCAGTGAGACGTGGAATACAAATACTGAGTATACTTGTGAGGCCACACACCAGGGAAAACTGATTAGTGTGAGGAAGAACTTTAAAGGTAAGTCATCTAATGTTGGTTTGCTCTCTCATACGCTCTCACTTCTATAAATACAAATTTACACATTAAATCATATTTACGTTCTTATTCCTTTGCAGATAAACTCAAACTGACGCTGAAGCCACCAATTGGAGAGAAATATTGTGAATAATAAAGTTGTCTTGGAAGCTGTTGTTTCTGGAGATGAACGAAAGACAAAGAAGCTTCAGTGTCGTGCAAAGTGAAGAATGAACCTGTAACCAGTGTTGCACGAAATATAAAATTTTCTTCAGACATTTCACAGTTTATAAGAACCCACTACATCACCGTTGATACAAAAAATGGTTTGATGGTGAAATCCCTGCAGCATTCATGACAAAGACATCAAGCAGGAGATTAATTTTTGATAAAGGCGGTGAGTCATCCAATCAATCAACTGTGTGGCTCTGTGTGCATTATTAGATGATGAAGGTTGGATATGATTTTATGTATTGCAAAAAAGCACATTGAAATGCTTAGACATGCTGTCCATATTTGGCTTGTTAAACTTTTGTTATTCAATACTGTTTGATCCTTCTGTTTGATTGTTTAATGAATTTTTATGACTTTCTCCAATTCAGATGGACGGACACCCAGTGTTATCATTCACACACCTGATACTATCCACACAGACACAGTCTCTCTGGTGTGTGAGGTCACCAGCCCTAAACTTTTGATGTCTATATCATGTGGAAAGTGAACGAAGAGCCTTACATAAAGGGCTCAACCAGCGCTCCATTCAACGAGATAACTCAATCTCTGTTCTCAGTATTCTGACCGTGTCGAAACAAAAGTATGAAGATCCCAGAAATACCATCATCTGTGCAGTCAAACATGCCAACATGGACAATATAGGCTCTCCATTACAAGTTACAACATCCCAAGGATATGTCCAGAATGTCCAGTGTGCAGTAAAGATTATTATTAATGTACAGAAACTCTCTCAAAAGATCATGTTTATCTATTGTTCACTTGTATGTTCTTCAGTGCTTCTGTCCTGTTGCTCTCTTGCCAAATTATAAACCTTTTTTTTTTTTTTTTTTTGTCTGCATCTGTATCAATGTCTGTAAGGGTTAAACAGTGCCAAATAATAAATCTTTGTTTGCATGATTGAGTTTGTGTGGTTCCTAATATCAGAAATCATCATATGGTTCATTTTCTGGTCCCCCCCCACTTTTTTTCTTTTTTGGTCAGTGTTTAGAGAAAGAAGAATATTTTCGTGATTCTTCACACAGTAAACCCTCATATTTCATTTCCAAAAGTGACCATCATAGTAAATATTGAAATGTACATGCACAGATGTTTTGTAGTAAGGATGTGTGATATTTTTTCCATTAGTATATCAGCATTAGACTGATAGTTGAAAGTTCCTTGACAACAGTATCATAAAGGGAAGAATATGCATATTTTTATCAAGAGTATGGTGTAATGCACTAAAAATAAGTAACAGATGTTTGAACATTATTCTCTGACCTGGAAGTTTACTTACCCCCCCCTAACAAGCACTTTAAAAGTTTGGTTGTAACACTGGTTCCTTCGACAAAAAGCCAGAGGATTTTTCTTTTAGCTTTTTGATGATTGAAAAAAATAAGCTTTTGACCAACAAAAATGTATCATTCTTACATGTTTTGTTCATCATAATAATCTTCACAACTTTAAAGTCTAAATTTAATCAAAATGAAGTAATAACTAAATGTAGGCTATAAACGAACTTCATGTGGAGAACTCTCCTCATATTAATGCATAATGATGCATTTAAAAGTTAATGGCCAATCAGATCTTTATAAAAGTCCACATTGGTATTTGCAGATGAAAATAACACATATAACATTAAATAAATATTTTCTATCACTGATTATTAGTCACTCAAACCTCTCAGCGTCGATCGTGCATATCTGCCATGTTTTGTAGTTTTTTAACACTTTTTACGCGTGTTTAGTTCTGAACTGAATCCTCGTCCAAATTGCAATGAGTTGTGGGCAATATTAGCCTTTATACTGTGCACGGATCCACACTTCGAAAATCTACCGGAAATAGTAGACCATCCGGGGACTTTTGGCATACTCTTTTCAACATACTATGCTTTGGGACACACTTATTTTAATCTCACATACTATTTAGGATGGATAGTATGGGCATTGGGACGCAGGGCAATTGTTAGATTTAAGAGATAAGTGATGGTCTGAACAAAGAACTATAGGTAGTGGAAGTTGTCAGTGATAGATTTAAAGGTGCCCTAGAACTTTTTTTAAAGATGTAATATAAGTCTGAGGTGTCTCCTGAATGTGTCTGTGAAGTTTCAGCTCAAAATACCCCATAGATTTTTTTTTATTCATTTTTTTAACTGCCTATTTTGGGGCATAATTAGAAATGAGCCGATTCGGGTGTGTGGCCCTTTAATTCTCGTGCTCCACGCCCCAAGAGCTCGCGCTTGCCTTAAACAACATAAAAAAAGTTCACACAGCTAATATATGGTGGTGACTTTAACCACATTTAACAGTACATTAGCAACATGCTAACGAAACATTTAGAAAGACAATTTACAATATCACTAAATATCATGTTATCATGGATCATGTCAGTTATTATTGCTCCATCTGCTATTTTTCGCTATTGTCCTTGCTTGCTTACCTAGTCTGATGATTCACCTGTGCACATCCAGACATTATCTGGCTGCCCTTGTCTAATGCCTTTCATAATGTTGGGAACATGGGCTGGCATATGCAAATATTGGGGCGTACACCGCTGTTGCATAACAGTCGGTGTTATGTTGAGATTCGCCTGTTCTTCGGAGGTCTTTTAAACAAATGAGATTTATATAAGAAGGAGGAAACAATGGAGTTTGAGACTCACTGTATGTCTTTTCCATGTACTGAACTCTTGTTATTCACTATGCCAAGGTAAATTCAATTTTTGAATATAGGGCACCTTTAACATTAAAGGGTCATGAAACCCCCCTGTTTTACCCTGGTCGTTCACACCTCTGAGCTGCAAAACTCTGTAAAAATGGGCATGTAAAGCTCTGGAAAAGTGGGAGTGTAGAGGGGGAGAAGAAAAACCAATGAAGCACAGACATAAACACACTCATTATACAGAATAATGAATATTAATATATGGACAGGAGAATGACAACAAACTCCCAGCACAAGGGAGAAATGCGAAAGAATATTTAATAGGGCGAATAATAGGCTACTTTGATTACGTTTATGAGCACTGCAGTCTCAAAATCGTCTTTTGTCTATTAGAATATTGTGTCATCGTTTCAGATACACGTATCAGTGTCCAGTTTTGCACAATAATTCATTTGAAGAAGACTTGATGAAATATGTGCATAACTACCCCGTGCTGGTTAATGTTTGGTGCAGGAGAATGTGTGAAATAAAAACTTAAACACAGATACTTTATTCTGTATATGAGCTATGATCCACGTGCTAGTGTTATTAAACTCACCGCGGACTCCGCGCTGAACCGTCATATGTGCGCTCCGCGGTATAGCTAACAGCGTATTTTTCATGTGTTCGTATTCAAACTATACGGCTTGCGCGTTGAACCAGCTAGAGCAGGCAGAGGTGAATGAACAGCACTTTTGTGACATTTGAATTCTCCGCTATAATGCGATCTCATGCGAACATATTTTCCATTTGTGCTGGTAGATTACAGCAAACAATCCACATGCACACAAACTTCTGCTCTGGTCGCGTCTCAGGAAATCACATTGTGTTGTAGCACTGAACGAACACCAACAATATGTCTCTGATGACAACACCGAGGTGAGAAAGTGATACTTCCTCATGCATATACCGCAATTATAATCTTATGCATACTACGCACAGTGATTGGATTAAATTAGCTTTATGTCATGAATACAAGTGCTGGTCATATAATTAGAATATCATCAAAAGTTGATTTATTTCACTAATTCCATTCAAAAGTGAACTTGTATATATATTCATTCTACACACAGACTGATATATTCAAAGTTATTTTATTTTGATGATTATAACTGACAACTAAGGAAAATCCCAAATTCATTATCTCAGAAATTAGAATATTACTTAAGACCAACAAAGAAAGGATTTTTAGAAATCTTGGCCAACTGAAAGTATGAACATGAAAGTATGAGCATGTACAGCACTCAATACTTAGTTGGGGCTCCTTTGCCTGAATACTGCAGCAATGGCGGCGTGGCATGGAGTCGATCAGTCTGTGGCACTGCTCAGGTTATGAGAGCCCAGGTTGCTCTGATACTGGCCTTCAGCTCTTCTGCATTGTTGGGTCTGGCATACGCATCTTTCTCTCTATAGAGGTACAAGATCCTATAAATGACATTTTATTTAATTTTTTTATTCAGTTTGAGATAAGGAGATCATCACGGTCATCTAGGAGACACAGTAATTTTAGTTTGTGCTATTTAAGAACATTCAAATACTTTGTGTCAAACGTTTTTCTACCTCTCAGTTTTTCCTAAACGATATGCTTTCCAGTGCAGTTACAATATTTTACAATGGCTGTACGATAGCAATGTTTTATGTTGTTCCCCTGATATCACAGACCAGGCTTAATGTAGTCCTATACTAAAATGCATGTTTGAGCTTTTTTACAGAAAGCAACTGCATTGATACAGTGGTGGTTAGAATTATTGGCACCCTTGGTAAATATGATCAAAGATGACTGTAAATATAAATCTGCATTGTTTATCCTTTATTTTGATCTTTAATTCATAAAATTAGCAAAAGTCTAACCTTTCATTGAAGGACAAGAATTGAAAGTGGGGGAAACTCACATTATGAATAAATGTTTTTCTCAAAATATGTTGGCCACAATTATTGGCACCCTTTTATTCAATAGTTTTTGCAACTCCTTTTGCCAAGATAACAGCTCTGAGTGTTCACCTATAATGCCTGAGTTTGGAGAACACCTGAGGAGAGATCAGAGACCCCCTTCATGCAGAATCTCTACAGATCCTTCAGATTCCAGCTCCATGCTTGCTGCTTCTTCTCTTCAGTTCACTTCACTCATTCTCTTTAGGGTTCAGTTCAGGGGACTGAGATGGCCATGGCAAAGCTTCATTTTGTGCTCAGTGACACATTTTTGTGTTGGTTTTGATGTTTGTTTGGATCATGTCCTGATGGAAGAATCAACCACGGCCCATTATTAGATTTCTACCAGAAGCGGGTCAGGTTTTGTTTTTTTTATCTGTGGTATTTGATAGAATCCATGATACCATGTATCTAAACAAGATGTCCGGACCTCCAGCAGAAAAATAGGCCCACAACATTAAAGATCCAGCAGTATATTTAACTGTGGGTATGGGTACTTTTTCCATTTGTGCACCAAATCCATCCGGTGGGTTTGCTGCCAAAAGCTCTTTTTTTTAGTTTCATCTGACCATAGAAGCCGGTCCCGTTTTAAGTTCCAGTCGTGTCTGACAGCTGAATATGCTGAGATTGTTTCTGGATGAGAGCAGAGGATTTTTCTTGAAACCCTCCTGAACAACTTGTGGGGATTAGTGCTGTGTTGATACATTTTTTAGGCTTTCTGAGACTCAAGACTCAACTAATCTCTGCAATTCTCCAGCTGTGAACCTTGGAGAGTCTTTGTCCACTCAAACTTCTGTCACGATCACGTCTGTTCCCTGTCACATCCCAGACTACATTACCTATAATCCTCTCTGCCTATCACCTGCACTCACTCCACCAATCACTATCACTAATCACCACCCAGCTGCACTCATCATACACGGACTATAAAGGACTCATACACACATCACCTCACCGCTAGGTCTTGTTTCACACTTGTGTTACACTTCCAAGCGTTTCTCTGTCTCTCTGTCTGTTCCGGTTCCCGTTACTGATCCCGTCTGGTTCTACTGTTCTGTGATTGATCGCTGCCTGCCTTTTGACTACTGCCTGTTATCTGACTACGATTCTGCTTAGGCCCTTGCTGTTCCTGTTTACCCCTGCTAGACCCTGCTGTACGACCACGCTCACATTTAATAAAGCTTTGCAATTGGATCTCTGCCTGAGGTCTCCTATCGTTACACTTTCCCTCACCACACATTAGGACATTTTAGACACTCGTCCTCTTCCAGGCGATTTGTAACTCTTTAGTTGATTGGAACTTTTAATTATTGCCCTGATAGTGGAAATGGGGATTTTCAATGCTTAGCCTATTTCTTACAGCCACTTTTAATTTGGTGAAGTTCAACAATCTTTTTCTGCACATCAGAACTATATTCTTTTGTTTACTCATTGTGATGAATGATTACGGGAACTGGCCTTTGTTTCCTCCTCATGTTTATATGCCTTTGGAACAGGAAGTCATGGCTGGACAATTTCATGTTCACGATCACCCTGGTGTGCTAAACATTTTTAAATATGAATGGTAACATACTTCAGAGATTTTTACTCATAAAAATTTACCAAGGGTGCCAATAATCTGATCATCACTGTATGTCTTAAAATATGTCAGTGTCATTGATTTGTCAGATGCACACCAGTATGTTTTTTGTTTTTTTTCTTTTTTTTTTTTCTAGGGTAAGTTTATAAAGCTACTTAAATGTCCTAATTGAACCAAGGCCTAATCCTGACTTAGTCTAACCTGTCTGTGAAACCAGGCCATTATGAAACATTTTTCATATCAGTTATTTAATTTTATTTATTTTTCTTTACAGTGCTCTGTGGGTCAGATTTATCTGTCAATACCATTCTTCTTGATCAATGAAATACATGAAAACACATATAACAGATTAGGCTACAGAGGTCAGCGTGAACATGCCTTAATTCAGAACTTGAACTTCATATGTTTACATAAATGTGACTCAAGAAGTTTGACTTCACTAAGAGAAAATGACAGATATGAATGGCTGCTTTAATTATAGGATTTTTGTGTGTTTTTGTTTACAGAAATATTGTCTTGTGACAGAGAATTCTGTGTTAAAATACATCTATTTTGACTTTTGTAATTATTAACTTGATCACTTTTGATCCCCAAGCGGGGAAGAGTTTCAGAGGCAAAGATCAAAAAAGTGACTTGTGAAGTGAGCTCAAAATGGAGGTCCACTAAAGTCATCGGCTTCCTCTTTGGGTTTTTTTTTCTCAGTTGTGTGCGAGGTCAAGGCAAGTGTTGATGTTGTTCTTTATTTTCAGTGTCCTTTTCATTTACTTTTATTGACTTGAATGTAAATGTTACTCATACGTATTATATAACTCCCTGTAACATTTAACTGACCTCACGTAGCTTTAGAGAGAGTTGAGCTTGTGCTCAGCTTGTGATATACATTAGACAGTAATCTTTGTGTAATGTTTGTTTGGGCTTCTGCAGCATCTTTTGGAGGATATTACATATGAAAACACAGAACTATTGCGAAATTTCATGTGCTGATGGTGAAAAAGTGAATTGCATGACAGGTTACACTGGCTTTTTTAAGACAGCCAGGCAAAGCTTCAAATCACTGTCAAACTACTAACCTCAGATAACAGTTTCAGGTTAAAACTGAATTTCATTTAATTTAAACACTTATAATATTGCAAAGGAAGCTGTACAGGATCTAACCTATTTTTCTTAACTTGTACTTTTTTTGTATTTTTTGGTTAGTTTGTCCCACTTTATATTAAGTGGCCTTAACTACTATGTACTTACATCAAAAAATAAGTACAATGTACTTATTGGGTTCATATTGAATTGCAAAACACATTTGCAGCTATTGCGTATTATATATACGGGTAAGGTTAGGGAAAGCTTTGGTGGTATGGGTAGGTTTAAGGGTAGGGGTAAGGGTTAAGGGATGGGTCAACAGTGTAATTATTAATGTAATTATATGTAATTACATGCAGGTGTTTTTAAAATATAAGTACAATGTAAAAACATGTATGTACACAATAAGTGCATTGTATCAAATGATTAATTTAATGTAAGTACATAGTAGATAAGGCCACTTAATATAAAGTGGGTCCGGTTAGTTTGAGCAACATTAAAGGGTGTCACTGTTCTAATGCATCATGCCCTTTTTTCCTTTTCGGTCCACAAGAGGATCATTTTTGGCAGTGAACATGCTGAGAGCAGCATGAATCTTTTAAACCTTAAATGCATACCTCGGGTCTTTATCAACCCGGGACGTCATTCACTACCCTCCCCCTAATTCATTTTTCAATGTCAGACATCAGCCTTCTTAGTATTCCTCAATCAATTCATTATAAACAATATAACAAGAAAAAAAAAAAAAAAAAAAAGAACTAAACATCATAAAGAGTGCCTGTTTTCCCATTTATTTTTTGTAAAAATTGTATAGGGTCACTAACGACCCGAGGTGTGTATCAGTGTACGCATGTTTATTTCTGCACTGAATACTAATTGAATCTTTGATAACAGAATAAGTGCAGTTCCACAAGGTGACAATATCTGATGATGAAGTGACATTTGATTCAGACAGAAAACAAAAGAATAAGAAGTATCATCAGCAAAACTTGAAAAAAGTCAGCGATTTACTGCAGAGCAAGTACTGAATTCAGTAAAATATGACTGTCACTTGATGGTGGATCTGGTAAAGCTGTCAGCGATCAAAATATTGATTTTGTTGTTAATCATAGTTTTGAGAATGTTTGAGATTGAGAATGGGCTCATACGCAATCTCAAACATATTCTCAAAGCTATAATTTGCTGAATGATAAGCTAAAAGATGATATATTGTGACTGATTGAAGCAGCCCTTATCAAAAGTGCGGGGGTCAAATTCTGTCTTTTCAAAACTGAGGGGGTCCTGACCCCCCATCCCCCGTGTCAACGGCGTGCCTGCGATAGGGTCTGGTGAAAAAAAATCTTGTCTGTTGGTTTCTGATGGCTGTGCCTGCCAGTTTTCTTGATTTCAAAAGGATGGATCAGAGTGGAAATGCCCTGACTGATTTCATCCAGTACCCAACAGTAAAAACTAGTGACAAATCATTTAAAATCAGGGTTATAATTTTTTAAGAGAAATGAAAGCAGTATAACTTGTGTAATACAACACTAACAGTTACACAAACCATTCAGAGAGGCAAGGACAGACAATAACAGTTGTTTCAAATGTCTTCAACATAGTTTCATTGTATTTAACCAAAATTGTTTTCATTTCAGTGAAAATACAAACACCAACCCTGAGCTTGGTTCCTGTAATAACTCAGAAAAGTACATCTGTCATGTGTGTTATTGAGGATTACTACCCCAAAAACCTCACTGTGCAGTGGAAAGTAAATGATACTAACTGCTCGAGACAATCAAAACTGGAGTACAAACTGAATGCTGAGGTCTTTACACAGCATACAGTCTTTGTAAAGTCAGCAGTGAGACGTGGAATACAAATACTGAGTATACTTGTGAGGCCACACACCAGGGAAAAGTGATTAGAGTGAAGAAGAACTTTAAATGTAAGTCATCTAATTTGGTTGCTCTCTCATACGACGCTTACATCTATAAAAACAAATTTACACATTAAATCCTTTGCAGCTAACCTCACGCTGACGCTGAAGCCACCAATTGAGAGAGAATTATTTGTGAATAATAAAGTTTCTTGGAAGCTGTTGTTTTTTCTGGAGATGATCTAGAGACAGTGATAGAAGCTTCAGTGTTGTGCAAAGTGAAGAATGAACCTGTACCAGTGTTGTAGGAAATATAGACTTTCCTGAAGCATTCACAGTTTATAGAACCCACTACATCTTCGTTGATACAGAGAAATGGTTTGACGGTGAAATGGTTACTTGCAGCATTCGTGACAGAGGCATCAATCAGGAGATTCTTTTTGATAAAGGAGGTGAGTCCATCCAAATCATCAATTGTGTGGCTCTGTGTGCATTATTAGATGATGAAAGGTTGAATATGATTTTATTGTATGGACCAAAAAAAAAATTGAACATTTCAAATTTTGAAACATTTGAAATGCTTAGACATGCTGTGCATATTTGGCTTGTTAAAACTTTTGTTATTCAATATTGTTTGATTTTTTAATGAATCTTTATGACTTTCTCTAATTCAGATGGAAAGAAACCCAGTGTTGTCATTTACATACTGATACTATCCACACAGACACAGTCTCTCTGGTGTGTGAGGTCACCAGCCCTAAACTTGGTGATGTCTATATCTTTGGAAAGTGGGAAATGGGCTTTACATAAAGGGCTCAACCAGCGCTCCCATTCAACGAGATAACTCCATCTCTGTTCTCAGTATTCTGACAGGTCGAAACAATACTATGAAGATCCCAGAAAAACCATCACCTGTGCAATCAAACACGCCAACATGGACAATATAGGATCTCCATTACAAGTTTCAGCAATGAGTAAACAGCCAGAATGTCCAGTTGATTATTAATGTACAGAAACTCTCTCAAAAGATCATGATGTTTATCTGTTGTTCACTTGTATGTTCTCCAGTGCTTCTGTCCTGGTGCTCTCTTGCCAAATTCTAACCTTTTTTTTTTTTAGAATTAATTATCATTATGCATCATTCATGTTAATTATGAACCTGTATATAGTAGTTTCTTAGTAGTTCTGGTAGTCATAATAATAAAAAAAAAAAACAGTAGTTACTGATTAGCTATAGTGAACTACTACCTTCAACTGAGCACTATGACTTACTAATTCATTAATCAGAGTTTATTGTTATTAATAGTAGTTAATAGAGTGTTAATAATGCATTACTCTTTGTTCGGCTGTGTAGGCTATTCATTACTGGAAGGATCACTATTATAAAGTTTACAATCATCTCTCTGCGGAATCGCAGTCTAT
>JAOTNS010001775.1:0-12989 GCA_028476615.1 Culter alburnus
TATGGTCATATGGTTGGTAGACGCTGTTGAATGTAACTACAACAAAATCGCAGAGCAAGGACACACTGAGGCCCCAAGAAAAACAAAAAAAAACAGGTCCAGACCGTGCACTCCTCCTAGGGCGGCGCCACACGGCTACGGGCTCTGTGATGCTCCATCTGTCTCAGCCACGGCGGGTCAAGATCCACGCGGCCAAGGCGGGTCTGTGGCTCGGAAAAGCGCCACAGCAGTCCGTGCTCAGGTCCAACCACGCGGTCAGGATGGCTTGGGTAACCACGCAGGTCATTGGCTCAGGCAGCCACGGCCGGTCAGATTTGGCTCGGGCCAAACCCACGAGCAGGTCCGGTGCTTGGGTAACCACGGCCAGTCATAGGGCGCAGGCAGCCCGTCAGGATCATGGCTTGGGCAGCCACTGGCAGGTCAGGTGGCTTGGACGGCCACTGCGGAACATAGTCCATAGTTGGACCCCAAGCGGGTCGAGTCCCATTAGTGGCCATATAAAATTGTGCAGTCCAGAGGGCCATACAGTTCAAAGGCCCATGCCCACCAGTGGTCGGCAAGGACCCCACCCACAATCTCCCACCCTCAGGTATCTGCCCCCCCCCAAAAAGTTCTTGGGGATTTCAACGGGGTATGTTGCGGGCTTGTGGGCAAGGAGTTCGGGTGGCTCTGGCAGGGCAAGACGCTTGAGTGGCGCTGGCAGCGCGAGGAGCTCGGCGGCCGGCAGGGCGAGAGGCGAGCGGCGCCCGCAGGGCGAGGACTCGGGGGCGCCGGCAGGGCGGACGCGGAGGCGCCCGCAGGGCGAGGAGCTCGGGCGGCGCCGGCAGGGCGAGGAGCTCAGGGCGGCGCCGGCAGGGCGAGGAGCTCAGGTGGCGCCGGCAGGGCGAGGAGCACAGGTGGCGCCGGCAGGGCAAGGAGACTGGATGGCACTGGCAGGGCTAGGAGCTTGGGCGGAGCAAGAGAGGCCTCTGGAGTGGTCTCCGGGCCCACAGCGGGTTCTGGGAAGTTCTCCGAGCCCTGACGGAAGAAGGAAGCCTTTTTCCTCCTCTTTCTCCTCTTACGTGGAAGAGGTGGTGGCACTGTGTTTACCTCCTCCATGGACACTGCAGTGGGCGCACAAGCTGGAGCAGGCTCTGGAACAGACTCCCTGGCTGGCACGGATTCACTGGCTGAAACAGACTCACTGACTGAAGCGGGTTCTGGAGCGGACTCAATGGCTGGAACGCCCCCTACCTCCGTGAGCACCGAAGGGGCGGCCATCTTGCCCGTGGGCACTGGCAAAGCAGCCATCTTGTCCATCGCATCCAGGGCGCTTGAGTCCATGGCAACCGGTGAGTTTGAGAGCGTTGCAACCGGCGAACTTGAGAGCGAACCGGCGAACTTGAGAGCGTGGTAACCGCGAACTTGAGAGCGTCGCAACCGGCGAACTTGAGAGCGTCGCAACCGGCGAACTTGAGAGCGTCGCAACCGGCGAACTTGAGAGTTGAGAGCGTCGCAGCGGAGAGCGTTGCAACTTGCGTTGCAGTGCGAAGTGGCCACCGGGCTTGAGAGCGAAGCGGCCGGCAGACTTGAGAGCGAAGCGGCCACCGGGCTTGAGGGCGAAGCGACCGCCGGGCTTGAGTGCGAAGCGACCGCCGGGCTTGAGAGCGAAGCGGCTGGCTGACTTGAGAGCGAAGCGGCCGGCTGACTTGAGTGCGAAGCGGCCGGCTGACTTGAGATCGAAGCGGCCTGCGGAGGCTTAGGAATGCCAGCCGCTCGTGCTGAAATCAGCGGTGGATCAGTCACACTGGAACGTAGTCCTCTGCACCCTTGGACAGATCCAGAGACATGACGTGGCTCTGGGCGATCGGCGGAGACGTGACGTGGCTCTGGGCGATCAGCGGAGACGTGACGTGACTCTGGGCGATCAGCGGAGACGTGACGTGACTCTGGGCGATCAGCGGAGACGTGACGTGCTCTGGGCGATCAGCGGAGACGTGACGTTGCTCTGGGCGATCAGCGGAGACGTGACGTTGCTCTGGGCGATCAGTGGAGACAAGACTCATTGTTGCGGCCGCCATTTTGTGAGTGTCATCTGGCGCGGCGGCCATTACACACCCAGACGAGGAATCGCGTTCCTCCGCGACACCCACAGTAAACGGAGATCCACTCAGTAGCAACGCCAGCTCTATATACTGTTCTAAAGTCCCATTTGGCTCATGTATTGGCATAATAGAGCTGAGCGGTTCAGACAGTCCCCCGCGAAAGAATGTCATAAGACATAACTCATCAAAGCATGTTAACGGAGCCAGTTCAATAAAGTCCAAAACATAATCTTCAATGGATCTGTCTCCTTGACGGAGACCGATCAACTGGGCGGATGGATTCATAAGGGTAATGACAGGAACACTCACGAAAGCTGCTGGATCTGTGGTGGCGAAGTCTTCTGTTGTGAATGGAGACTCAAGCAGGGGATCCAAGTGCAGCGTTTATTTAGTAACAAGAGTGGTCGTACAGGCAGGGTCAAAACAGGAGCAAACAGGAACAGTGAGGAACAGGCAGAGTCGTAGTCAAAGGACAGGCAATGATCAGGACAGGCAGCAACGGGTCAAAAACAGGGAACAGGCAGTAACGGCAACAGGGAACAGGCAGTAACGGCAACAGGGAACAGGCAGTAACGGCAACAGGAGGCATACAGGAAAACGCTCAGAATTGTAACAACAGTTAAACAAGACTTCGCGGTGAGGTGGTGTGTGTGAAAGTCCTTTATAGTCCTGGTAATGATGTGCAGCTGGGTGTGGTGATCAGTGTGGAGTGCTAGGCTGTATGTGGCAGCAGGTGATTGGTGGAGTGAGTGCATGTGATAGGCAAGGGAGGATTATGGGAAATGGAGTCCGGAGTGAGCATGAACGTGACAGGAACAGATGGTGATCGTTACAGACGGGTACACTTTGGCACAGTCATATTTTAAGAGTAGCTGTACATACAATCTCTAACCATGTTTGTGTGTTTTTGTGTGTCTGTGTGTGTGTGGAATTTGTCTGGTCAGTCTCTGGGCCCACAAAAGGGGGGGTGATCCTTTTGAAGTCTCCAGAGCTATGAAGTTGGAGTTTTCTGTTTAACCTCACGGGTCCACGAAAATGCCAAAAGTCGCAGTCGGCCGGAGCCGATTTAGTGATTTAAAAACACAGTTCATCAGGTTAAAAGCGTTCTGAAAATTCCAAAGTTTATTGACTACGAACGGATCCATCCAGACGTTACACCAGTGTACTTTGAAGTCAAAATGCGTATCCGCTACGCAAATTGTATACAGGTTGGCAGGTCTGCTTATTGATAGAACGGTGGACCACTTTACCTTCTGGCTTGTCAGTCCCCTCACCTCAAAATCTACCTCCTCAAAAACGTAGCTTTAACTAATAATTTTCCATCGTAGCTTTAGCTAGCTGGCTAATGTTGCGTTCTCTCCTGCTGTGTTCAATGACTCAATTCATCAAGCTGTAGCTAAGTCTATGTCAACAGAGCTCTCCTGGTTAACTTAACTTAGATATACCAGAAAATATTAAAATTATTGAAACCATCACTCACCAAATTCAGTCAGGTAAATCGCAGAGTCCAGGCGTGCTTTCAGCTTCTGATGGTGGTCTGCACTGGTGATGCAAGGCCCTTCGCGTTAATATTTCCAAGCACTCGCGCTCCCTTCTGGCACGCGCACCTGTTCGCAATTCACTGAATCGCAGTTTGCAGTTCACTGAATCTCGTGCTCCCTTCTGGCACGCGCACCTGTTCGCGGTTCACTGAATATGAATACCCCCCCCCCAAAACATTTTTCTCATCGAATCTATACGATTCACGTAGGTCACCTATTTTGGTTTCAAAATGGCGAATTTCGCCGAAAGGTGAGGGATTTTCATGTATGAATATTGAGAGTTAATACGGTCATAGTTCTGTTCAATATACAAAGTAATTTTAGTTTAACATTATTAATTGTTTTAAAGTAATTTTAGTTAAAATTTATTAATTGTTTTATTTTGTCATGTTTATAATAGAGTCATTAGACTGAGTTTAGAGTAGATCCGTTAATCTGAGATCGTTTACTCATGTCACGCTCTCTCACACGTTCTCTCATAAACGTTATCAGGTGAGATCGCGAGAGTTGGCTCATATGAGTAAATGCCATCACTGAGAAAACATCATTTCTTGTGATTATTCTCGGTTTATTCTCAGGTAATGGATCATTAAAGTTATTAAAATGCATTTAGAAAACAAGTATGAATGTTAAGAACGTGTATGTAATAGTACAAAAAGAGTAAAAGTTTTACTGAGTGTGCTAGTGCTTGTTTATGCACGGAGCACATGGTAGTCGGGCCTACTAATGTAGTTTTCGCCATGTGGAAAAGCTAAAAGACGTTTATATATTTTGTATTATGTTTCATACTGTTTATTTTTGTAACTGTTTACAAGTTTTGTAAGAGTATACGTTACTGTATTCATGTTTTATTTGCTGATGGTGAAAAGAATGAGAAATGTTGAGAGAATTTTTTTTTTTTGCGTATGGTTATAAGTTAATATATTGCAACAGAAAGGACATTATATATTACTGTGACCAACCTGTTTGTGAATATGAGTTATGTGTGCTTAACATGAAAATTATACAAGTAAATGCCATCACTGAGAAAACATCACTCATCATCTCTTGTGATTATTCTCAGTTTATTCTCAGGCGTAACATCTTATCCATGAAATTTCTGCATTACCAACTTAAATCTCAGAGAAAGAGTACAGGTCAGTTTGTCAGACTAAAACAAATAAAATCCAACTCCAAACATCGTTTTATCTTAAGCAATATTTGTCACTATACAATGATTCACTCTAAAACCTTTTGTTAATGGGTAATATAAGTTTTCCTGTAAAGTAGAAATTTATCATAAATAAATATTGAGTCTGAATCAAATAATTGAGTCTGAATCAAATCATTTTAAATTAAATAAAAATTAAAAGCCAAATACAGTCACATTGAATTTCAAAGCTGCTGTTGTTCTTTTATGAAATCTAAGTTGCTAACAAGTTGCTACAGTATAAGAACTATATACAATGGTTGTCTAATTTGTCGAGCATGTAAACACATATTAGTCACAGTTTGTTTTTTGTTTTTGTTTTTTAAAGTGTCTTAAAAATTTGTTTTTCTTTCTTCAAGTTAATAAAACACATTACACACATTCTAAAACCCATAGGAAAATCCTGAGGGAAATCTTGAAAAATCTAATTCTCTTTAGGACTAGCTGCAAACTCTTCAGCTGAATTCAATAAATTCATTTATTTCTACATTTATTTAACGGACAATTATCCCGTTCATGGCCACCTTTATACACATTGATTTTTGAAGCTGTGTATGAGGAAATGTTGCAGGAAATGTAACCATTAAACAATTAATATTTTGAATCTTGAAGATGTTTGCAGCAAATTTGCTTCAGTGATTTCATGCATGAATAGTTTTTGTTCAGCCAAGCAAGCTTTTTCTCACTCTCAGCTGAATTTGACATGATGCTCTCCCCTGACTTAGGTGATACTCATGATACATTTTCAATCTGATAAAGTGCATTTCTCCAAATCTATGCATGTCGCTTGCCAGTCCCGCCCCCGCAAGCCGCGTTCATTGAGAAATATAACATGATATACATATTCAGTTGATATAACATATATCTGCAGAGTTTGCTGAGTTTCTCAGCGCGTCACTTCCCGGTTTTGTCCCGCAAGCCGCGTTCATTGAGAATGAGCGTTCTTTCTTCCAGCTGCCTTTGCGCACTGGCAAAGAGCCTCTTGGAATGGGCACTACCCAGACTGCGGTCGCTCAGGGTGACGCACTTACCAGACAGAGCGAGTCTGGGAGCAGACATGCTATCTTGGAGCAATGTCCCCTCGGACGAGTGGATGCTCCACCCCCAGACGGTTCTCAGAATCTGGGAGATCTTCAGGAAGGCAGAGGTCGACATCTTCCCCTCAGAAGACAATTCTCATTGCCCAACCTACTTTTCAAAGGACACAGATCCGCTGGTCCACAACTGGCCGAGACTGAACGCCTTCTCTCACCGGCTGGAATGAGCTCTCCTCGCTGTTGAAGAGGCAACGCATTGGACCAGCTGAGACTCACAGGCCGCCTGCAGCACCGGCGCCCTCGCAGACGAGCCGCCCACTTCGCGCCTCTGGGTTTCTCAGTGCTTCTCCTGCTGCCATCCGGTGAACAATTTAATGAGCTATTTCCAGCGGTTTTAACCCACTTAAAAGAGCAATTTATCCGGCGTTTTCATGGCATTCTCTCACTCTGCGGATCGTCGCTCTCTAGCATCTCCCGCCCCCGCAAGCCGCGTTCATTGAGAAATATAACATGATATACATATTCAGTTAATATAGCATATATCTGCAGAGTTTGCTGAGTTTCTCAGCGCGTCACTTGCCGGTTTTGTCCCGCAAGCCGCGTTCATTGAGAATGAGCGTTCTTTCTTCCAGCCACCTTTGCGCACTGGCAAAGAGCCTCTTGGAATGGGCACTACCCAGACTGCGGTCGCTCAGGGTGACGCACTTACTAGACAGAGCGAGTCTGGGAGCAGACATGCTATCTTGGAGCAATGTCCCCTCGGACGAGTGGATGCTCCACCCCCAGACGGTTCTCAGAATCTGGGAGATCTTCAGGAAGGCAGAGGTCGACATCTTCCCCTCAGAAGACAATTCTCATTGCCCAACCTACTTTTCAAAGGACACAGATCCGCTGGTCCACAACTGGCCTGGCCTCCTCCTTTACGCTTTTCCCCCAGTCGCTCTGATCCCTCAGGTCATCAGGCGAGTCAGGGAAGACAAGCACAGAGTCCTCCTGGTGGCCCCACACTGGAGGAGCCAAGCTTGGTCCTCAGATATTCAGGCTTTCCATGAAAACCCCAGGACCTCCTCTCTCAGGTGAACAGGACAATCTGGCATTCCCATCCAGAACTCTGTGCTCTGCACCTATGGTCCCTTGATGGGAGCCTTTAAACCTCCCAGGGGACATGCTAAATACCATTTCTCAGGAGAGAGCCCCATCTACCAGACGCCTCTACGCCCAGAAATTGTCGATCTTCGTTGATTGGTGCTCAGCACGAAACAAAGACGCTGTTGAGTGTGACATATCTCCAATACTATCATTCTCCAGGAGCGTCTGGACAAGGGCCTCACCCCTTCCATGCTTGATGTGTATGTAGCAGCCATAGCGGCGTTCCACGATCCTATTGCTGGCCAATCATTGGCCGAAACAGCCTCATTGTGCGTTTCCTAGAGAGGTTTAGGCGGGTACACCCCCCCACGTCCTCTACTGTTCCCACTTTGAACCACATGAAGAGTAGTGCCAGTGCCATAGCCAATACGGCCGATCCACTCCAGTCCTCTCCCTGGTTTCTGATGGATCCAGGCCATCCACCAGCTGCTCATTGAGAATCCAGACACACTGCAGGACAGAGTTACTGATTCTCCTTGTCTTTTCACCACAGAATCTGAGGAGGTCAAAGACTGACCCACTAACATCTGAAATATAGATAAAAATATTTTAGATGGATTACAGTAATAGAACAGTGAGATGACAGTAATAATTCAAACAAATGGAAGTTTCTTACGTAAAATCAATCATCTGCAGAACAAATACTGTAGCTTTCCATTGTCTCAACTGCCAGTAACAACAAGTACACAGAAAAAAAAGTTTACACAGCAGCTGATTTAGATGTTAGTCGTGGACGGTTGAAAAACAATCTCTGGAGTGGGGTGATCCGCCCTCCAGAATAGTTTGCATATTAGAGATTTTTTAGAGAATTTAGTAGTCAGAGCCGTATGGACAGAGCTCCGAATACAGCGTAACAGCACTGAGGGTGATAAAACTAAAGCAATAAAAAATGTATCATAACTTGTTGTTCATTACAAGAAACAAAGTTGAAATACAGATGACGGCAGTAACCACTTGCAGAGTGGTTATGTGTTCCGCTTGAGCTTGAAGTAAGAGTATTTTTTTAAATCACACATATGAAATATCTCATATTAGAATTAACATTTAACTGAGTTGTCTTGAGCAAACAATATCAAAAAGATGTTGCTGAGTTTTTTAGGGTTTATATTTCCCACAGTTTGGATTTTCTTTGGTGACTTTTGCTTTTGGGATTTTTATAGCTTTTGTTTTTTTGACTGCAGTGTCTTCGATTTTCAGACTGCACATCTGAAGATACCGCTGATTCTTGCTATTATCTCTTGAGGTCTTAATTTGTGCAGAATGCGAGAGGGAGTATTTTTGTGACTGTGATGAGAAAATAATTACATGCCACCGCTCAATATAAAGAGAACGGGAACCCTCTGTACTACTGCACATAGACCACTGAATATTCTAATAATATTTTGGGACTGTAAAGTCGTTTCATTTTTATACTTGCATTACTTTATCTTACAATATACTTCATCAACATGCTCCTTCGTCACTCATCATCAGATATATTTAGATGTTCTTCTAGTTTGCATATTTTTAAAACATGCATCCTATTGTAACAAAACTTACAATAGGAAAGTGGCCAATGAAGCTGAAGATAATCTACAAAGAGAGCAATCTTTAATTCCAGGGATGTATGTTAGTCATGTCCTGTTGCACTTCTCTTTTTTTGTCAGCCCTGCAGTCTTTTGTCTAACTGTGACTCTTTTGCACAGTAATAAACAGCTGTGTCTTCAGTCTTCAGGCTTTTTATCTCCAAGTACACCATGTTTTTGCTGGTGTCTTTTGTGATGGAGAACTGGCCTTGTAGAGACTGAGCAAAATAGTCCAGTGGCCCCCGTCAATTTCGGCCGATCCACTCCAGTCCTCTCCTGGTTTCTGACGGAATCCAGGGCAGCCAGCTAAGGGAGAGCCCAGAAACCACACAAGATATTGTGACTGATTCTCCAGGTTTCTTTACTTCAGAGCCAGAAGAGGTCAGTGATTGACCATGTGCATCTGGAACTAAGACAAAATGTTCACAGAATTAAAACAGCATTGGTTTTAAATATTCATATTTAGAAAGTTTCTTGCAGATTTAAACTTACATGAAACCAGTACAAATATAATAATATAACTCAGATTCATCTTCCTCTAAGACCAATGCAGTTCCATGCAAAAACTGTGTTTCTGGTGTGTGAAGAAGCTTTTAAAATATCGAAGCATTTATTGAACAGATAATAGATGAATGTTTCAGACATCATTTGATAAAGGATGTCCTAAAAACTAAACAAAATCTGCCCTCACTGTTAATCAGTGATGACCCTGTTTTACAGATAAGATGGGAAAAACTATGTGTGTGTGTTATATATATATATATATATATTATATTATATATATATATATATAAAGATGTATATAATAATGCTTTGTCAGGTAACATAAAAATGTTTTACCATCAAAAAAACTTTTTATTCAAGTCTAAACATAGAAAATATGGACTAAAATATACTTTATTTCTGTCCGTGTGTGTCCCACATTTCTTATATAATTTTATAAGTCTTTCATTGCTTAGGCATTATTACTTTGTTGATAGTAAGAAAATTTTTATTTTATCATTTAGTTCTTGATTTATAAAATTGTGCATTATTTGTTTTCTCTCCTGTCTTAAAAAACAGCTTGTTCAGTGGAAAGTACTACTTATGCTGTTGTATTAAGAAGCACTTCTGAAAGGAAGTGAGGCGAAGGTGCAAATGTGTTTGTAAGATGGCTTGGAGCTCAATAGGTATCTGCTAAGTTTTAGACCCCTTCTTTTTTTTATTCTTCTGATCCATATATGGTTATGATTGGTTGGGGTACAAGAACAATAGATGGTATATAACAGCCACACTGGTGAGGGGTTCTTCTCTAAACTCTGTATCTGCATTGACAACCTTCTTGCAAGAATACAATCATGAAGAATTTTTCTGAGTGTTGTTTTCTTACATTCTCACCACTAAAGGAAGTAAAGAATTTTCCCACGCCAATACGTAAAAGACATTTTGGTAACACTTTATTTCAGGCTGATCACTGTTTTTAAAACCACCTGTAGCACAAACTGGCTGATTATGTTTGTACTGAGGTGATGGCTTTTAAACCTTGAGCTACTTTATATTATATTTTTGCAATGAGCATCTTTAACAGTTAATAAACCTCACAAGATGAAGCTGCCTGTATCAACAGTACAAACAAATGTCAAAACATTATACTCAGAGTTGAGCTGAATATTGAACACCACGTGAAACGCAGAACATGTAGTCGTTATGCCAATTGTAAGAGGAGGGAAGTTTAATTTGCATGTTGAATATGAAATGTGTAAAGTAAAAGTGTAAAAAAATGTAGACTCAGAATGATTATACTAGAAATAATAGCAAATTGTAGTAGATTATTTTTTTATTCTGTCACTATAGTTTATTTTCATATGACATGAGAGTTTTCAACCTTTTCTCTTCCTCTCGGGATTATGCCAGTATTTTTGAAAAGTTTGAATTTTTTTTTTTTTTTTTTTTTTTTTGCTACCTTTTAACTATATTAATTTAGCACTGATAAGCTGCCGACTGAGATACAAC
Organism: Culter alburnus; assembly: GCA_028476615.1. NCBI lineage: Eukaryota > Metazoa > Chordata > Actinopteri > Cypriniformes > Xenocyprididae > Culter > Culter alburnus. Next base: position 10,558 of record JAOTNS010001775.1, read on the forward strand.
ACACTGCAGATAATAACGGTTCCCAGCGTTTTTCCCTACAGATTCAAACTGACCATAACAGCTGAAATACATGGAAAATTATGTGATAATAATGAAACATAATTGATGAATAGAACAATGAGATGACTGTATATATTCAGAAGAATTAAAATTTCTCTTGAGCAACATTGCCTTAAGAAGCTATTTATCGTGCCGCACATCTGAACACCAGGTAAACGGACTCAATTCAACAGACCCTGTATCACAGTGAAATACGTTCTGAGGAACTATTTTGCAAATCGCAATACGTACATGCCAAATATAGCAGTGCTATTACGTTGGTCCTTAACCTAATATAAGCATGCTATTCGTTGGTCCTTAACCTAATAAAGCCATTTATTGCAGTGCTATTACGTTTGTCCTGAACATACTACCATCCAAAGCAGGTTTCTTTTCACACGTAGCAGCTAATGCTGTTCATTTTGTTTTAAATTATTTACTCCCTTTTTTCTGATCGGGCTACAAAATATTATTATGCCAGGGGGAGTCAAATGGCGGCACCCAGATAATTTTTATCTGGCCCTCCACTGGTTTTTGATGTTTTAAAACCGCTCGCAATCTGATATCAAGTCCCCGCAAAGGTTTTCATAAGGTTTTTCATAATATTCACTCAGTGAATGTCAACCCGTTCTCACTCCTGACCGTCTCAACTGAAGAAGTCTCCTTCAAACACATCGCGATATTTGGCATCAGTTCGCGTGTGCTGGATGTTGGTAAGTAGTCGTAAATACGCTGTTCTAATGTTTGATATAATGTCTTTTCTGTTTGCAGATATTAATCAGATTAACGTTAGCTCCCTCATGTTCAGTCACTGCATTATATCTGTCACCTCCGCTGAGGTTTTGCTTTTCATTGCTTTCTATATTAAATACTAAACTAGGGTGATTAAACACTGTCACGTGACGTGCAATATATTGCACAATATATATAACATATTCATATCAGGTTCAAAGTAGTACAAGTGTAGTTTCAAAATGGTATTTGTTGTAGAAGCACGGTAAAAACAACACTTACCATGCTTTTTACCACAGTATTGGTCGTTTTTTAATGTGATTTTTGTTGTAAATACAGAGTAACCACAACACTTATCATGCTTTTAATGCCTAATAATGTTAAATCCAAAAACTGTAAGGTCAATAAGAACTTCTTTCCTATATATATTTATATATAAACCTATATATTATAAATAATGATATTTTCTTTTCTCTTGTTTAGCTGAAAAGACAAAAAGGCCTTTTGAAATGGATGAAGGAGACAGAAAGCTGCAAAGGCAAATAATTGCAATGGTATGTATGTGTTTGCTTTTAACCCTTTATCAAACATTTTATCAAGCATTTGTTAAATATCTCACAGTAAATTAAAATTAAAGTCAAATCCTGTACATATTTATCACCTTATTTGTAAATCAGTTGTGCCCCTTCTTGGACAGTTGGACGTCCCACACATAAAAGTTTATATTAATTCCATTGAATTCTTTAAAATGATTACAGATTGGGCCCAAAATGTTCCAATGATACATGATGTCTCTCCGCACCTCATAACTACCTCTGTTTGCAAGAGTGGAAATTATCATTTGACTTGTCACATGACATCAGATATTCAATTATTTTGTCATAATCAAAATAATTGAATATCTGATGTCTATTCAATATCTAATCAGTTACACTGCTGATAATGTCCTGCTTGCATGTGAAACATGTTATTTTTTTATTTATTCTTTTAAATAAATATAGCTTGCTATTAAAGACATATGTTTAATCATGGAAATGCCCACATATCAGTGAACTTATTACATAAATGCATTTAACATTTAATTATGCAACACTCTTTACAGAAGGAAATCCTACAGTTATGTGTAAATTGACAACTTGAATGTGATGTAATAAATTTACCTTCCTTTCTGTCTTGCAGGATTACTTGCAGATTACTTAGTCCTTCTTTTTAGGATCTCTACAACATCAAACTCAACAGCTCTTTTAAGAGCCGACCCTCACAAGAGCTACTAGTGAGTCGCTGCAAACCTGCCGTGATCAGCCCTTTCCAGGTAAAGTTTCTAGATATTTAAATCAGTATTTACTCATCAAATGCTCTCCTGGATGGTATGGTAAATTAACTTATTTATAACTGTCTCAATTTGTATGTTTTAAGAACAAGAGTAATTGCACACAGAGTAAGTAGAGACTTTCTTGTTTTTCTGTGCAGAGAAGGAAGACAGTCCTTATATCAAAGCAAGCTCATCGAAGTCCTTTGTTTAGGGTGAGGAAGGAACATGACCATCTCATGCCCAAAGAAGACAGAAGTCCTTGGTATGTCTTGTGTTGAGGCAATGCTGTAATATGTAGTACAGAATTTAATGTTGTTCTCTCAAAGTACTATTAAGTTCTTAAAAAGTT
>JAOTNS010001776.1:0-27255 GCA_028476615.1 Culter alburnus
GTCACTTTGCCGATACTGTTTATGCTCAACAGCAACATACCACTAACTAAGTTTTAAAAAAGTGAAATTGCATTGAACCACCCCTTTAAATTGTAATAATATTTCACTATTACTGTTTTTACTGTATTTTTGATCAAATAAATGCAGCCTGTTGTTGAACCAAAGGTCTTCTTTCAAAACCCTCACCGTAAAATCTTACCAACTGCAACTTTTGAACAGAAGCGTAGTTCATTCCCATTAATTGTCACTTTTGTAATACATGCTTAGATTCTTGCCAGTTTTGGTCATCAACATGCATTTAATGCTTTTGATGGAGCGGTCTTGAAAATCCAAAGAAATGCTCCGCACTCCGGGCAAAATCCTGAAACTTTGACTTTGATAAAAATCCATATATTTTTATAAAGCCAGCCAATCAGATTGGAACTTGCAATTTTCAGACTATCTATAATTAGGAGAATTAATGACTTACAGAACTGTTAAGAAGAATAAATCTAGCTCATGATAGCAGCAGTGGAAAAGATCTACAGTACATGTGTTTATAACTGGCAGTCATTTGTAATGGTTTCTGTACCTGAAGTGAAGAGTGTTTTGATTGATGACTACAGTGTGTGGTAAACACTCTCCTCCTCCGCAGTGTGTCCGTGTACAGTGAGATACCGGAGCGGGTCACAGGCCCGATGCCAGCGGGCAGATCAGGTGGACTGGGCACAGTCTGTTGTCTGCTGTGAATCAGTAACGGGTTCAAGCGGGGGCACGGCTTGTTAGTAAACCACCTGTGAGTGATGGAGCGAAGTTAAGGAAAGAAGAAGGAGTATCACATAAAATATGTATGTTGCTCTTGTTTTTTTCCTCACCTAACACTCCAAGAACTTTGGCTTTCTGTACAGTTGTAAAAGATAGGAACAAATGTGTCTGTAATAGTTTTCCTTTTCAAGTTAATTCACTTAATTTTCAGTAGGGGAGATGTCCAAACTTGCATTAAGGTCTGCATTTATTCTGGTTTCACAGTTCTCACAATCTAATTAATCCCTGAAGAATAAGGTAAGTGTTGTTATTGCTAACTAAAAAAAAAATTGAAAATAAAAAAAAATTGAAATAGTTTTAAATAATTGGAATAAAGCTGAAATAATCCATAAAAATTAGATTAAAATCTTAAACAAAAAATATAAATAAATAAATAAATGAAACTGAAATAAAAATAAAGCTAATAGAAATATAAAAATGAAAAATCACATAAAAAACTAAAAATATGAAGATATTTAAACAAAATCTAATTTAAAATATCAGTAAATACTAGAATCATACAGAAAAAAATGCTAAAGTAACAATAAAAAAATAGGATTTTTTTTTTTCCAACAATGTTTGTGTATCACATATTTTTCACATATCACATATCACATGCTTTATGCTGACTTAAGGAATAGTTCACCCAAAAATGAAAATTTATTACTCACCTTCATGTCATTCCAAACCTGTAAGACTTTTGTTCATCTTCAGAACACAAATGAAGTTCTTTTTGATTAAATCTGAGAGCTTTCTGACCCTCCATAGACAGCTACATAACTGACACGCTTCAAAAAGTTCATAAAGAGATCGTAAAACGAATCCATATGAATGAATTGAAAATTTTCTGAAGAGACTCGATCACTTTATATGAGGAACAGATTGAATTTTATTCACATATAAACATTGATCAGCTAACATAAACAGAAGCTCAACCGAACCTGCTTGACGCACGAGAACAAACCTCTTGCGGAAGCTCAAACATGATGCGTAACACATGAGAATGAACCTCATTGGTTCTCGCACATCAAGAAAACATGCTTGAGCTTCCGTTTACCACAACTGATGTGCGTTGATGAATGTTTATATGAATAAAAAGCCTAAATTCAATCTGTGTTCATCATATAAAGCAATCGAGTCTCTTCAGAAAATTTGGACTAAACCACTCAATTCATATGGATTAGTTTTATGATCTCTTTATGAATTTTTTGAAGTGCCAAAGTGGTTGTTGCATAGCTGTCAATGAAGGGACAGAAACTTCTCAGATTTCATCAAAAAGATCTTCATTTGTGTTCCAAAGATGAATGAAAGTCTAACGGGTTTGGAGCGACATGAGAGTAATGACAGAATTTTCATTTTTGGGTGAACTATCCCTTTAAACACTTTAACACAATGCCGATGGAACATCCTTATGATGTTAGTATGTTTTCTTAATAAATGTGGAGAAACATTATAACAACATTGTATTAAAGTGCTTTCAAGCTGAGAGCAAGTTTCACAATGTTCTACAGTGCTGCATTAAAAGAACATCTTTGTAAACATCAGAACTTTTGTCTAGAGTTCCCACAATAATCTTTTTTTACGTTATAGATAAAATATTTTTAATAACGTGGACAGTATAACTAACATGTATTTTAAATACAAAGCAACTCCCCCAATGTAACATTAAAAATGAATGTTCCTTGAAGAAGTTAATACAAGAAAAAAAAACATTTCTTCAGGAATATATGCTAAACTATTCTCCTTGCATTAGGAAAACCAAAACAGAATGTTTAAAATGTTTTAGAACATCAATATTTTATTTGGGTTAATTGTGAGCCTCGGTTTCTCCTTCCTTTCTCTCTCCTCTTCTTTTAGATGTGATCTAACTCCCTGTTCCTCTCCACACTGCAGGGGCTGGTCATTTTTAGTCAATGCGTGTGTGTCAGAGCATGAGGACCCAGGCTGTTATGAAACCCTCCAGGGCTCTTCTGTTGGTTCCAGGATCCAGTGCCATTTCTGGCCCCGTCCGCACCTGTACCTGGTGGTGCCCAGGAGCGTGTAAGGAGCATATGCCCGTGAGGGCAGCGGGAGGGTGTGTGGGCAAACAAAGAGGGACGGGGCACTTTGGCACTGAAGGATAGAAGCACAATAAAAGAAGCCCGATTGGTTTCCTCTCTGCAGGTTTTTAATTGGTTAGTGAGAGTACACCTGAGCCCCGTGGAGGCTGAGTGCACATAATGCCCAAAATATGCCACATGCAGAGATCCAGCCTCAGGATACGTCAACACATTGCCCACGCGCGGATACACAAACACAAAAACAAATCCCAAGCTCTCTCAAATAAAGGCAAATTAACAATGAAAGCAGACGCTTTTATGCAATTACTCTGACCTTGCTAAAACAACAAACACCGGAAAGAACAAGATATTTGTGATGACACAGAGAGCAAACAAAGTAGATGAGTATAGAAAACTAAAAACTAACATTAAATTAAGTTAATTGTTTGGAGCCATGGCATAAACTGATTCTGAACAACAGTGTTTACATGCTCCGTAAACACTGCAGTATGACTAAAATGTCTGCTTATTCTTCAACTACATCCACTTTTATGTTCCAGGGGTTGGGTTTTTATTTGATTTCTTTCTTTTTTGTTATATTAAAACTGCTTCGGAAAGTTTTCACCATGCCTTCGTTTATTTTTGATAGTTTTCAAATGCATATTATGTATAGATATTATTGCTTTTCCCAAGCTTAGACTATGAAAAGCCAGTTAAAAATATGTTAAAAAACTGTACGAGAGGCTGTGCTGTATACAGCACTAGCCTTGAGTACCTTATTGCTTTTATAAAACGGTTAACACCAATACAAATATTAAGCCAAAAATATGTATCAATGCAACTTTCATGAAGTAAACTTTCACTAAAGCCTTCCTTCCGTCAGAAAAATAAATAGTCCCTCACCGTGAACAGCAACAGAAGTTACATTATTATGCCATTAGATGGCGGCAAAGACTGTCTTTATGAGTGTGTCAGTCAGTAGCGAAGACTTTTATATTGAAAAGACTGAACTGTTGTGAACACAGAACAAGACGCAACTGACAAATGCTTTGACTAGCGCTGTCAGTCACGGGAAAACCCCTTAACTGTTTATAAGGACAAGATAATACATCGGACATTTAAACAGATTTTTTTATTATGAACATAAGACTGGCCTGAAGGAAAATGCTAAATCTCAATGCAGGTAATAAACTTGCTCAATCGATCTCTGTCTCACAATTCTCTTCTACATAATACAGTAAGCATCAATGAACAATATCACTTGAGAACATACAGTTTACGTTGCTAAGAGTGGTTGCTAAGGGTGTTGTGTAGTGATACCAAAGTCCCTTTAAGGCAAGTCATTTGGTCATTTCACTCGGCGGCCATCTTTGAAACGCCTCTCGGGCATGCAAGTGCAACTCCTATCTCTTTGAATGGGGAAACATCAAATTCTCCAAAACTGTTTGCCAAGCTTTCGATTAAATTTCATATTTGTAATCACCAATGAAATCTGACAACAACTGTCTCATTTTGGAGGCACGTCTGACTGTTTCTATAGAAACCTGTGCTTCTAACGGCCGCTGCAGTGACACGATAACTTTACCAGTCGGCGATTGGCCCTCATTTAGAAGGCGGGACTTATTCCACCATATTGCGTGTTGCACTTTCTCCCATTCAAAACAATACGAGTGACACTTCTTGTGTTATTCCTGACTAGCCTACTGGGTTTCAAATTATGGGTTGCACTTCCGGTTTGGGGAACTTCCATTCAAAATGACTGAAACATATCGTTTTGAATCATAAGGTTGCCCTACAAATAAGCTTATCCGTCAGTTTGACTGAATGAGCTGTCAATTTTTCTTTCATGTTTTATTTTCAGACATCATGAGAATAACATAACGCTTGGTATTTTAACGTAACATGTTATAAGAATATCTATGGCAAGAGCTCTTTTCAGTCGCTGCTTTCTATCCTCGTGATTATTTTCTTTTGTCCCTTTGCATAACGTACCGCTGTAATAGTATGAAAAAGGACAACATATATGGCACATTTGTGGTCTGTTCTCCCGATATAATTTACGATATATCCCATTAATAATTCACTGGAATGCACAAAAAAATCTCTCGTTTTCTCCTCAAAGCCTCACGTCTTTTTCCAGGTTTGTTTTCACAGGTAAATACAATTTATTATCTGTAAAAATGATAGAAATAACTTTGAAATAGCATCACACAATACTGAAGTTTATGAACATTTTTATTAAGGCAACGTATATTACATAATACAAATATATTAGTATATTTTAACCCGTCCGTTATTGCTGTGGAAAGAATCGCACTCTTTCATGGTCTGTTGAAAGTACCTTGTTGATGCTTTTACACTTTTAAATGCCCTTTTAATGGTTAAAGGTTGAGTAGAATAATGTCATCTCATTGTACCCAGTTTAAAAATAAAACGCATTATTGCGTTCATAGAACGAGTCTTTCACTGACTGTTTACAGCTTAACGGAAGTTACTCCCATAATTCGCGCAAAGCGTCATGGGGCGTGGGTATAAGGTGGATAGTCTTTGGTGATACCATAGACTGTAAAAAAAATATGGTGTCCGTGACGTCACCCATACACTCTTAGAAAAAAAAGGTTCTTTGGGGTTCTATATAGAACCCTAGGGTTCTTTAACCAACTTTATAGAACCCTTTCTGCCTAAAAGGTTCTATATAAGGAGAAAGAACCCTTTTGGCACAAAGGGTTATTTGGGCTAAATGTGCTTTATATACATTTATTTATGTAACCGGGGGGAAAAATGACCTGTAATGTAAATGTCTAAGATCACCATGCTACATTATGAAGAGATTACATTTACAGTATATACACTGATAACGCATTGTGATACTGGCCCTTTAAGGTTTCGGTGAGTCAAGATCACGCCTGAGAGTTGGTTCTCGCGAGAGCGCGAGTGGAAGTAGCGCCTAGCCGAGTGTGTGCGATATTGCTTGTGTGTGTGAGATAAATAAGTGATATAACCTCGATTAATGCCAAAAAGGTGGTAAATATTCACTTGTATTTGAGAAATATTGCATCGGGGAGTCATATACCGAGGCGATTGCTTTGTGATTTGCGACAATTGATGAGGATTGATTGCGAGCTCACGTGGAGAGTTTGTTCGTGCCTCAAGTTCATTTGTGAATCGTGAATCAAAAGCGTAAGTGTTGTATTTGATTTTGTAATGTATTTCATAATATGTTATGGAAATTATATTGTGCATAAAGTGGGAAAACTGTTTATTGTATAATAAGTTCAGTACTGCTTTTCTTATCAAATTCAGAGGGGAGAAATAACGCTGAATAGGCCCTCTGTGAGATTTGGATTGTGTTCAATAATTCAGGGTGAGTGATTTATGTTTTATATTTTATATTGAATCATAAATGCGTATTTTGTACATTTTGTGCAAATATTTTGAAACTTGTGTAATCTGGATTTGTGTTGGATTATTTGTTTAAAATTCAAGACTTTATCTGATAAAGCTAATACTGTGACAATTCAGTGATAGTTGAATGATGCATGTGGCCTTATATATGCTACTGTTTTAATTTCAGGGGTGTAAAGGCCACTACCATTGTCTTTCTGTTTTTGTTGTCTTTAAATGCCACATTGATTCTTATAATTTGGAGAGTGGAAACCAATTCTTATCTTATTTTTTATTTCTAAACATTTTTGTCTATTCTGTGAACTCATTCATCTCCAACCCCAAAAGCCAAAGCTATTTTTTTAATGCTGTGTCCCTTTGGTCACAGTCGAGAATAAAAGACCCCAAGTTTAAGTGTTTTGCCTGTGTTTTGGCCTTTATTTCTTACAGTAGGCTATTGGCTGGCGACACCTATTTTTGGTACCAGGAGTGGGGTTCTCCTTGTTAGCTTTGGGGTTTTAGTTTGGTTTGTGGCATACAGGGGTATAGACAACGGTAGTGGTGAAGAGGAGTTCCGTGCCATTGCCAAGAGGGTTAAACGACCGCTGGTGTGACGAGCCTGGAGAGACGTTGAGGAGGCGAAGTGCTGGTGTTCTGGAGTTGGGAGGTTCTCACGTTGTGGTCGAGTGTGCAGTGGACCACAGAAGACGGACACCTTCAAGTGAACCTGTGCGCAAGCTGGTACTGTGGTGTGTGACTGTGTTGCTTTCAGATCTGAGACTGCATCAGGAAATGGACCAGGACGCGAATGTACCCGACGCTCAAGCTGGAGCCAGCCAGCATGTGGATGGTGCTGGTGCTGTGGATCGTGGTGATGAAGGTAACCCAGTGGCACAGCTCCAGTCCCAGATTTTGGAGCTGGGGCAAAAACACGACCAAGTACTGTCAGCTCTTGCCCAACATGAGTAATGCTTGTACCAGATCTTATGTATACATTCCAAGAGAGCGTCAGATTGTTCCTTTCAGTGGTGATTGTTGTACAGATAACCAAACTGTTGATGAGTTTATTGACGAAATTGAAAGAGTCATCCGAGTTCGGGGTTTAAACAGTGCAGATCAGGTAGACTTCATCCTCTCTCATTTAAGAGGTTCAGCATTAGATGAGATAAAGCTGTGTATGGGGGGAGAGATGAAACAGCCTCAAGAGCTCTTTGCATATTTAAGGGGAGCTTTTAGAGAAAAACGCACAACACCACAGCTGTTACATGCCTTTTACGCACGCAGACAATCAGATGGAGAAGATTTTCGAGATTATTCCCATTCTCTGTCTCAGCTGTTGACTGCTGCCCTCCAACAGTCAGCTAATGTTGTGGCTGACCCCCAGCTAGCTCTCAGAGATCAATTCATTGAAGGGGTGCGAGAACCTACCCTACGCAGAGAACTGCGCAGGTTTGTGAGAGAGCGGCCACACTGTACACTGTTCGACGTCCGTGATGAGGCTATGATGTGGTGCGTCGTGGAAGACAAACCTCGCAGTGCTAATGTTGCTCGAAGTAGGAACATCGTGGGTGCCGTTGAAATTTCAGAGCAGGCCAACTCAGGCTGTACAGTGCCCACTGAACTGGCTGTAACCCTGCAGGAAGTGGTTAAAGTTATTACTCAGCAAGGCAAAGCGATTAGTGAGCTCACTGATGCTGTGCGTGAACTTACTATGCAGAAAGTCAGTGTTCCTGACAAGAGTACCAAGCCTAAGTTCAGGCCAAAGTATACAGATGATGGCCAGCCAATCTGCCTAAGGTGTGAGGGGGTTGGACACTTGGCTCGAAAGTGCACAGCACCATATGGCTCAAAAGGCCAGCCCAGCTCTGCCTCAGCATCCGCAGCACCGGGAAATGGGGTCCCTCCATTGCAGTGAGCCGGGCAATGCGAGGAAAGCCTGAAGGCTCAAATAACAGTCCGCTAACCAAAGAAAGATTTCTTGAGCGTGCGGTAGGCACATGTCCAGAGGTAACTATTTACATTGGTGGTGAGCCTGTTTGTTGTTTGTTGGACACTGGAAGTAACGTAAGCACACTTGCTGAGAGTTTTTTTTAGGGAGCATCTACACGGCGAAGATAAAGACATCCACTGTACAGCTAAGTGGCTCAAGATAACTGCTGCCAACAAGCTGCCTTTGCCATACCTTGGATATGTGGAATTAGATATCCAAGTTATGGGACTAACCATACCAGAGTGTGGATTCCTGATAGTTAGAGATGGGGGTGTTTCAGAGCCAGACTCAACTCCATCTGCCATAATAGGAATGAACATAGCTCAGAGAGATGCAGGCAGCTAGTCATCTCTGAGTTTGATAACACACTTGGAGGTAATTTGGACTCTGTTTGGAGAGAAGCTTTCCATCGAGTACAGGAGGTGGAGCTCATTGAAAAAACGTCGATCGTCCGAGTAAGTGGCAAACATAAGGCATACGTACCAGCATCGTCTGTTGCCACGGTGCATGTCAAAGTCCACAAAAGGCCAGCAGGCAGTGATGTTTGGGCATTGTTCGAGCCAGGAAATGGGCCGTTGCCTGGAGGGTTGGTCCCAGTGCCAACCTTAGTGCCACCTCATAGTAAAGTTTTCCCTGTTCAGGTGGTAAATTTCTCATCAGAGGACGTTTGGTTACCTTCTAAGACTCGCGTAGGGGTGCTTGCCCATTGCCAACGCATGGAAAGTAACCCATGTGAACTGAGGTTTCACTGCATGTCTGCTCGCCAGGAAGGAATGAACGCTGACGAGGAAGTTAGGCAAGAGACTAAGAGTGACATGGGACACCTGTTAGATGGACTGCAGATAGGAGGCACACCAGAGCAACAGACCGAACTAAGAGTGCTTTTGAAGAAATATGCAGACGTGTTTGCAGCCTCTGAAGATGATCTAGGTTACACAGACAAGGTGAAACATGAGATACCTTTGGTGGATGATACGCCAGTCTCTCAACCCTACCGACGCATACCTCCGAACCAGTTCGAGGAAGTTAGGGGAGCACATTTCCAAGTTGCTAAGAAAAGGTGTTATACACGAGAGCTCTAGTTCCTATGCCTCCCCGATTGTGCTGGTGCGCAAGGCTGATGGGAGTCTCAGACTTTGCGTGGATTATAGGAAATTAAATGCTAAGACCAGACGTGACGCTTTCCCATTACCACGCATAGACGAAAGCTTGGACGCGTTGGGGGGAGCAGAGATTTTTTCAACGATAGACCTTGCCAGTGGGTATCACCAGGTGTCCGTACATGAGAAAGACCGCCACAAGACTGCGTTTATCACCCCGTTCGGGCTATATGAATATCACCGTATGCCCTTTGGGCTTTGCAACGCGCCTGCAACATTTCAGCGCCTGATGCAGTCTCTTATGAGTGACCTGGTGTTTCACATTGCCCTTGTTTACCTAGACGATTTGTTAGTGTACTCGGCTACCTTCTCGGATCATCTGGTGAGGCTGGAAACAGTGTTCAAAAGGCTGAAAGATACTGGGCTAAAAATTAAGGTGGAAAAATGTCATTTTCTGCAGTCGGAGGTCAGGTTCCTTGGACATCGAGTCTCAGCTCAGGGAGTGAGTACTGACCCTGAAAAAATAAATGCGGTTAAGCAGTGGCCAAAACCCAACACCCTAAAGGAGCTCAGATCATTTTTGGGTTTCTGCAGCTATTATCGAAGGTTTATTGAGGGGTTCTCTCAAATTGCGGGTCCGCTGCATGACCTAGTTAATGCCTGTCTCAGAGAGAATGGTTCTCGCAGGGTAAAACAGCCATTTGAGCACTCTTGGACTCCCCTATGTCAATCTGCCTTTGAGCAACTTAAAGAAAAGCTGACTAGTGCTCCAACACTTGGGTATCCACATTTTGGCCTTCCGTTTGTTTTGGAAACAGACGCTAGCAACCTTGGTCTAGGTGCCGTCTTGTACCATATCAGGAAGGAAGGAAGGTTGTGATTGCCTATGCGAGTAGAAGGTTGCGCGGAGCAGAACAAAACGATCGAAATTATAGCAGTATGAAGTTAGAGCTTTTAGCCATGAAGTGGGCGGTGACAGAAAAATTTCGGAGTTACTTGTTGGGGTCAAAGTTCACTGTCATCACAGACAATAACCCCCTCTGCCACCTCACAACTGCAAAGTTAGGGGCGATTGAGCAAAGATGGGCAGCTCAGCTTGCTGTTTTTGATTTCGACGTGAAGTACCGCCCCGGGCGATGTAATACAGCGGCGGATGCACTATCTAGGAGGCCAGGGCTGGATGAAGTGGAGCCTGAAGACGATGACCAAGAGTATGATGGCTGTGTCGCCCTTTGTAATTCGATCAGAACAGGGACTGTTCTAGAACTAGATCTGGTGGCAGCAGGGATTGAGTGCTGCAAAGTTTGGCAGCTGCAAGCATCTGGGGCTAGTGAAGATGATTGTGAGAACACTCCTACCTTGCCAGGATACTCCAAAGCCGAACTCTATCAGTTCCAAAAGACTGATCCAACTCTCAGTGTGTTTAGGAAGTTCTGGAGTAGGAAGAAAAAGCCAACTCACCGAGAGAGGGTAGAGTTGTCCAAGCCAGTGCTGTCCTTATTGAAACAGTGGAAGAAGATCATAGAGAAAGAAGGGCTCCTGTATCGTGTTATTCAAGATGTTCACACTGGAGAGTGCCACCAGATGCTATTACCTGCATGCTTGATTGAGCAAGTTCTGAAAAGTGTCCATGATCAACTAGGGCACCAGGGCATAGAACGAACTCTTAGCTTGTTAAAACAGAGGTGTTTCTGGGGGGGTATGTACCAGGATGTTGAAAATTGGGTGAAAAATTGTCAAAGGTGTGTGTTGGCGAAGATGCCGCAGCCCAAAATCCAAGCACCCTGGACACCATTCTTGGCTTCACGACCATTGGAAGTTATTGCAGTGGATTTCACTACTCTAGAGCCAGCTATGGATGGGCGCGCGTGAGAATGTCCTTGTGGTGACAGACATATTCACCAAATTTAGTCAGGCATTTGCGACCCGTGACCAAAAGGCCGAGACGACAGCAAAGATCCTGCTAAAGGAATGGTTTTTGAAATATGGAGTGCCTCAACGCCTGCATTCCGATCAGGGTCGAAATTTCGAAAGTGCTGTCATTGCTGAGCTTTGCAAGCTCTACGGAGTAAAGAAAACGCGCACCACACCACATCACCCTCAAGGAAATCCCCAATGTGAGAGGTTCAATAGAACTCTTCATGACCTCCTACGAACGCTCCCACCAGAAAAAAAACGCAGATGGCCAGAACACCTAGCAGAGCTTGTCTATGCTTACAATGTGACTCCACACTCCTCCACAGGCTATTCCCCATTCCATTTGCTGTTTGGCATTCAGCCCCATCTTCCAATTGATGCCTTGTTGGGTCAAGATCCTGATGCTGACCAGGGTCAAGACTGGCTGAACGCGCACAAGGAAAGACTCCGGGATGCACATTTACGGGCAAAAGAATATGCTGAAAGAAAAGCTGCTGACAGAGTGACACAGCAAGAAGAGAAGGTGTATTGCCCAGCAGTGGAGGTTGGACAGTATGTGTACCTCCGTTATCGACCCCCAGGAAGGAACAAAATCCAAGACGCATGGTCGTCCACCATGTATAAAGTGGTAGAGGTCCAGGGGTCGACATATGCGGTAGAGCCAATAGAAGGAGGACAGATTAAAAGGGTGCACAGATCCAACCTCAGGCCTTGTGTGAATAAGGGTCCAGTGCCAGCACCGAGGATTCGGAAACCACCTGTTAAGGAAAAACCTACCTCAGTGTTGGAAAAGGAGATGCCGTCACTGGATGTAGAGTGCGTGTTGGTAGAGGAGGTCCAATGTGCAAGCAAAGCACCAGCCCTTTATGCTGATCTGGAAAGAGAGACAAGAACCACCTGCTGTTGAATCTGAAAATATTACTGGAGATGAGAGGGAGGAAACTGATGTGGCTTCTGACGAGGTTCTGGAAGCAGAGTCTGTTGGGTCAGAGTCAGATGATATTGACTTGCCTGTCGAAGTGCCAGTGCTGAAGCCTGTACCCGCCCCTAGATGCAAAAGAGGAAGTAGTACCCAGTTAAATGTTCCATGTCCTGAGCCTCGAAGGACACAGAGGTCAACAGCTGGGGTCCATACTAATCCAAATAGACTGCCTAAGTCAGCGTGTAATTCATTGACCTTGAGTCCTGATGTGTTTTCCCAGGTGTTAGCGGGAATGGTTCTGTACACTTCAGAAAAACTTCAAGGGGGGCTAGAGGAGTAAACAGTATTGGTAGTCACCGAGGACGTTGACTATCAGCAGGGGAGAGTGTAACCGGGGGGAAAAATGACCTGTAATGTAAATGTCTAAGATCACCATCCTACATTATGAAGATTACATATACAGTATATACACTGATAACGCATTGTGATACTGGCCCTTTAAGGTTTCGGTGAGTCAAGATCACGCCTGAGAGTTGGTTCTCGCGAGAGCGCGAGTGGAAGTAGCGCCTAGCCGAGTGTGCGATATTGCTTGTGTGTGTGAGATAAATAAGTGATATAACCTCGATTAATGCCAAAAAGGTGGTAAATATATTCACTTGTATTTGAGAAATATTGCATCGGGGAGTCATATACCGAGGCGATTGCTTTGTGATTTGCGACAATTGATGAGGATTGATTGCGAGCTCACGTGGAGAGTTTGTTCGTGCCTCAAGTTCATTTGTGAATCGTGAATCAAAAGCGTAAGTGTTGTATTTGATTTTGTAATGTATTTCATAATATGTTATGGAAATTATATTGTGCATAAAGTGGGAAAACTGTTTATTGTATAATAAGTTCAGTACTGCTTTTCTTATCAAATTCAGAGGGGAGAAATAACGCTGAATAGGCCCTCTGTGAGATTTGGATTGTGTTCAATAATTCAGGGTGAGTGATTTATGTTTTATATTTTATATTGAATCATAAATGCGTATTTTGTACATTTTGTGCAAATATTTTGAAACTTGTGTAATCTGGATTTGTGTTGGATTATTTGTTTAAAATTCAAGACTTTATCTGATAAAGCTAATACTGTGACAATTCAGTGATAGTTGAATGATGCATGTGGCCTTATATATGCTACTGTTTTAATTTCAGGGGTGTAAAGGCCACTACCGTTGTCTTTCTGTTTTTGTTGTCTTTAAATGCCACATTGATTCTTATAATTTGGAGAGTGGAAACCAATTCTTATCTTATTTTTTATTTCTAAACATTTTTGTCTATTCTGTGAACTCATTCATCTCCAACCCCAAAAGCCAAAGCTATTTTTTTAATGCTGTGTCCCTTTGGTCACAGTCGAGAATAAAAGACCCCAAGTTTAAGTGTTTTGCCTGTGTTTTGGCCTTTATTTCTTACAGTAGGCTATTGGCTGGCGACATTTAAATGATTACACTATTGAACATTATATTTGTGTTTTTACTTCAATTTTACTTAGGCACACCTTTCATTCTGAAGAAAACAAACTCATATACATTTTCAAGTTTAATAGGTTTATTAGAAAAAATAATTGCCGCATTATCCTGTAATGAAAAAAAAATCTAAATTAAATATAGCCTAAGTTGTTTCTGGATTTAGGCGCTAGGGGCAGAATTCTGCCATTTGCTGGTAAAAGAAAATCCTGTAGGAATTACTTAGATTCTGAAAGTCAATTCTTATAACCCAACCCTCCAAAAAGATCCATTAAACGATCTTCGACATAAACAGCAAATAACTTGCATGTGTATGCGCTGATCAGTTCTGTACTGTCTGCACGCGCAGTGTCAGATTTCAGCCGCGCGCATCGTGCGCGAGTAATTAGAATGCGCGTGAACGCAGCATTTTAAACTTCAACCGTTACGGACGTCCGTTTGAGCTCAGCGCTCGAGAGGACGACGATTAAATTGGTAAGTGAGAAAATTAATATCTCTTACGTTATTTTAGTTACATTTGCCTAAATCCTTGATATATTTACACACCTTACATGTTTTTTCAAGAAGCAAAAAGAAGAAATGTGGTTTACGGTGCTGTCCGGCCGGGCCTGCGCTATTCTCTGCCAGGAGGTTTGTCATTTCTCATTTCTTAAATGAATTCCTAAAATCTCTGTTAAAACGGTTGTGGACTGATCAGTAATGGTGGCTAGAGTTCATGTTATATCCTAATACACTTTTCGTTGTACTGTAGATTGTATTGGACCTAGAAAATGCATAAAACGTCTCAGGTTACGTATGTAACCATGGTTCCCTGAGAACAGGGAACGAGACTCTGCGCTGACTGCGCTATGGGGAACGTCCTCCGTGACCCGTGCTCGAAATGCCAAAAATCACCACACTCCAATCCTATTGGCCGGCGACAGCCTATCACGTCAAACGGCGCGAACCGTGACGTATAAAGGGAGCGCCTGGGGAAACAGCCGGCATCTTCTTGTCTTTGAGTGACTGTAGCAGGCATCCCGCAGCATGGCATGAAAGCGCAGAGTCTCGTTCCCTGTTCTCAGGGAACCATGGTTACATACGTAACCTGAGACGTTCCCTTTCGAAAGGGAACTTCTACTCTGCGCTGACTGCGCTATGGGGAACGATATACCCACGCCGCCATGCTAGAGGAGAATGCCAGTCCAAATGTCAGGACACACATCCGGCAGTTCCAGGGAAAAACCGGGGGCAGAACTCCAAGGCTGTCAGTGACAGCATTCCCTACGGCCAACAGCCCAAGCTGAGCCTAAAAGAGGCCTTCCGAAAAAAGCCTACCAAGGCTGCCCGAGCATCTGGAACCAACAGCCCGACAGGGGGTGGTCCCTTTAAGGGAATGTGGCCAAGGAACCACAGGAACCTCGGCCAGTCACTCGGGGGGAAAAATCCATCCCGCTGCCACCAAGGAGGCCTAGCCAGATCCAGCGAAGTTAAATCCGGCCTAGTCAACCTTGTCTGATATACAGAATCTCCAAGCGCAAACTCCAGAGAGGAGAGCAGGAAAGAGCGACTGCGAAAGGGCAGTAAGCAACTCAAACCCACACGCAGAGATGGGCATCCTGGAGAGCGGAACTCAGCTAAACGCTCTAGACCCTCGTATGAGGGGAGTACAACCACTCATCCAAGGATCTACTCAGCCGTTAACAAGGTGCTGAGGAGGCTGTGCGCTGAAGACCCCTGACCCAGGGGAGCACAAACCAGCCTGGGGGCCGGTCTAACGGGAGACTTCATAGAAGTCTACAACCATACCAGCTTAGGGAGCTAAGCACAATTACGGAGTTAACCCCGAAGGGAAGTACAAAGCTCAACCTAACAGACAGACTGTAAAGCGGGCACAAAGTCATGGAGGCCGGGAAAAGGGCCTACAACATAACCAGAGTTCACTAGAGAACTAGAACTGAATGCAGACGGCGGTAGCCCAGGATGGCCTGTAGGGCCACACCCTATTGCATATCAAGGTGGTTCTTTTTTAGCAAACACCAAGACATAACAGCTGCAAGTGCCCACGAGACAGCCCGTCCAACACAAACCAACGAGCAGTGCACTCGGTGAAGTACCTTCTACTCTTTAAGCAAGAGGAGTACAACATACGCCATCATGCACTAAGGAAAGGCCCCGTGGGCCTATAATCCCAGCAGGGCACGTGGCATCAGCTCGTGGCAGTGTTATTTGCTGTCAAAGGTCAGCATGCTCCACAGGAGGCCTTTACGGCCTACCCGTCACACGCGACATCAGCCAGCGGCCACTAAAGTTCTAGGAGCAAAAAATAGAACCTGTTAAATAGACAGAGAAACTATTTTAGCTCAACTAGAGCTAAAGGGAAAAAATGCACAAAGTACTCAGTAAAAACATCTTTTACTCTCAGCGAGAGGAGTACCAAGCTAAACTCCGACATGCTAGCAAAGGAAGGCCTGAAACGGCCTGTAACCTTAAAAATGTGCGGCGATAGCTAGTGCGTTAATAAAACACCCAAGGGGTATGAGACATACAGAAACCCATACAAGCAGTGCCAACATGCTAGATAAAACATGAAAGGAGGCCCCAACGGGGGCCAACAACTTCCATAAACACCTGGCAACAACAGAGTAACGTATGACTCATCATGGAATGATGCCCGTACATGACCAGCGTAGCTGGGCCAACAGGAAGCTATAAAAGAGGCCTGGAGAAGCCTGCTATTTAAAGAACCATGTGGCACTAGCCCGTGGTCATGACAGGGCCCTAGCTACCAGGAAGGGCCAGTATAACCTAAAATGACAAATTTAACCCTCTCTGGAGTCTGAGGCTGATTTGGGGCCTGGAGAAGTTTTGACATGCCCTGACATTTGTGCTTTTTTCAGTTGTTCATAAACATATAAATGACAAAAGTGTCATTACACTGTATTCAGCACAAACTAGTCTACAATAATATGTGAGGAACATGTATGTACATGTTTGTGTTTTTGAAGGAATAATGTTTATGCGTGGTTATTGAAAAAACAAAAAACTTAAGTCACTGAAATAAGGCCAAAAAAAGTATAGTAAATCTGTGTTCACAAGACTTCTGGGTATTGGAGGTTGTAAACTAGAGTTTTTGCTTCAAAATTATGTAAAAATTATGCTGCCTACTCCTTCATATAAAACAATATATTGATTTAGTTTTTGTAAGACACTTTTTGCCAAGAAACACAGTATGCATGGAGGCGTGAATCACCACTGAAAATGGGCCATTCTCACCTGAGAAGACAAAAGAATTGGATAGTAATGAGCTGAAATGACTTGCATATTAATGAGGCATTTCAGTCAGGTAGGCTGTGAAAAAAACCTTCTGTGATGTCTCAAGCTCATCATGATATATGAAACATACAGAAAAATGTTATTACAATATAAAGTAATGGTTTTATATTATACTTTAAAATATAATGTATTTCTGTGATGCAAAGAGTCTGAATATAGGCTTTTAGTTTAAAAGCATGCACATTTGGAGAAATATTGGATTCTCATATGCTTATGTCAATTTCTATACAGAGTAGTTATATTATTTAATATTCATTGTCATTACTATGAGCGCTGGTGTTTTCAATTCATCCTTGAAGTCGGAGGGCGCTCTCTGTGCATTTTTAGTGCACAAATTCATCTAAAAGAAGAAGAGGCTATTCCATGAATGGAGTTTCCAATTCATACTGCAGCCGGAGGGCGCTAAAGAAACAAAAACTCATCTAAAAATTCATCTATAGAAGAAAAGAAAACAGGAACTAACTGCATGTCTTCTAGAGCTCCCTAACCATGACTTTATATCCAGATAAAACTTTTCAAGACAATAAAACACGATTGAGACGATGAATGCATGTATTGCCTCTGAATTTGCGTCTGAATAGCGCTCGCTCCGTGGGCGTGGCCGCATTAGCAGATAATGAGCTGAATCACGGACTTCTGACATGGCTCTCTTTTCATACAGATTACATAAACACAGAAGGTTTGTTTCGATTTGACTTACATGATTAAAACCTGACATCTTAACGTTTTTTAGACATAAGTTTAATTTTTCTGTGATTAGTATTCACTAAGTTACAGTTTTTTTCTGAACTATCAGATTGGACTTCGTTCAGAGGGAGAGGAGAAATCACGCATCATGTTAGTTTCTTTATTTTACAAAAAGCACACATTGTGTTTTTACTCTGAGTGTATACAAATAAAAGAAGATATTCTATAGTTTCAATTGATATATTACTTATGTCTCTATGACAAAAAATGACGGAGTATTTTAAGTCTGTTTTGCTGCAATGTGAAAAAAAACTGCAAACGCACCGGCGCGTTTTCAGACCTCAGAGTGTTAAGGGAACTAGCTTTTCTACACAACCTGAGTCTAGGCATACACATTCCAGCAGGCAATGTTAAACATGCTAAACAGCGTGAGCGTAACGAGCATCGTAAACCAACAGCGCTGTATCCAAACAAGCTGCATACAGAGAGGCTAAAAACAAATAGCCAACAATCAAACAGCAACGAATCCCAGATGCTGTGGTGCGAACGACCGTGAGAAGTCGGGTAAACAAAACTCCCAACACATACTGGGTGTGCGATCCAACAGGTGATGCACTCAGTGAAACACAAACCCTAACCGGGAGTACAACAACAACACCGTATTCATAAATAGAGGCCGGAAAAGCCTGCTATCATAAAGAACAGGTGTAACCTGTGGCAGCACAAACACGCTCACATAACACGCCTGCATAAACATATGAAGGGGAAATATGGGCAAAAATACGGCCAGCAACTTCCTCAGAAGGAGGCCAGAACTAGGAACTATACAATCACAAGGGAATAGTCATGACAGGGGGATGTAAACAAACATACACCTAACCTAGTTCTAGCCTAGCCGCTAGCTAAGAACTGTATGTAGACCACGCTACACTCGGGCTACAAATTCCTAAACACACGGAGAAAGCAGCGCGAGCGACAGCATTAGGTGGCCGAAAAACTGGCCAACACATAACTGACAATAGCGAAAGCTAGTTCTAGCTATACACAGTATCAGCCGAGAAACTACATCAACGCTAAAACAACAAAGCGGCCATAAAGGGCCTGCCTGTCACAGTCAGCCTAACATACAGTTATTTGCCCAAATAACCCCATAAAACATGAACAGATGACAACTATATGCACGGGAAGCTATACAGGCAAAGCAAGGTCTACATAAAGAATGAAAAATGGACCTGGCTTACCTCCTGCGGCTCGAAGAACGCAGATTCCTCCCAGATACGTCACACGGAGGGAAAAACCAAAGTTCCAAAGCTCAAAAAGCACTTTACTATCAAGCCAGACGGCGGGCCGTCAGAAAAACATTCATCATAGGCCCACTACATCAGCCCGACTGTAAAGCCCGCAGCATATAGATGTCACAAAACGCTACCGGGAGGCGAAGGAAGAGCGAGGACGAGAAAAAGCCCTCGCGAGAGAGGGGATCGATTACCGGCGCTGCTGGCGCCGCTCCTCGATCACCTCCCTCAGATCTTGCTTCTTCCTTCTAGCGTCTCGCCGTCTCTGCGACTTACTCCGAGTAGGAGGAGGCGCACGAGCGGCGACACTTTCCCTCTGGGCCTGCCTCTGAGCCTCGGCTCGAGAAGGCCCGGGACCTCCCGGCTGTCTGGGCCCGGAGCTGGATCTGAGCGGGATGCAAGATCTATACGCCGCGGAGCGCGTCTTCGCCTCCCTGAACTTCTCAACCACCGCCTGCACGGAGGTGCCAAAAAGTTCAGTGGGCGAAACCAGGTTATCGAGGAGAAAATGTTTTTCTTTCTCCCCGATGTCCGCACAGTTGAGCCACAGATGCCGCTCAGTGGCCACCATGCCCGCCATAGATCGACCGATCGAGGCGGCAGTTTGTTTGGTGGCCCTCAGAGCGAGATCCGTGGTCCGACGCAACTCCGCGACCGCCTCAGCGGAAAGACCTTGACCCTGATCAAAATCCATAAGCAGATCAGCCTGATACGCCAGAAGCACTGACATAGTGTGCAACTCCGCACCAGCCTGACCTGCAGCGGCGTAAGCCCTGCCATTCAAACGTGACGTCATCTTCAACACTTTGGATGGCAGTGCCGGAGCTTTCAGTGTCGGTGCACTCCCTGTAGCGAGATAGTTCGCAAACGTCTCTTCCACAGGAGGCATCGACACGTACCCATGCTGGCCCAATCCCTCAACATCAGCGAAGTCAGCTCGCTGATACTGATGCTGATGGATTCGGGCCGAGTACGGGTTCTTCCATGCCTTCTCGATCTCAGCATGAAGATCGGGAAGGAATGGAAGGCTCGCTGGAGTTGCCGGTTATGAGTAGAGAGAAAACGATCGTCTAACCTGCTGCGAGCGGGTTCCCTCCTCACGCGCTCCCAGGGCAGCTGCAGTCTGCTCGAGGCGCGTTCCATAACCTCCAGCAACTCAGAAAACGCCGCGCAGGGAGGCCTAGCGGGAGCCGCGGGCTCGCCCGCTTCTTCCACCTCGGCCATCTCCTGCTCTCCGGGGCCTTGAGCCAAGAGAGCACTCGCTCCTGGGTCTGAGGATGTTAAGGATACAACATCATCGTCATCCGCCAGAAGCGCGTCCTCGTCAGCCGCTTCAGTTTGAGAAAGATTGACACCCCTCTCAAATTCCTCAGCGAGCTCCACCTGCGAGCCCCATGATTTCAATCGCCGCTGAGCCTCAGCACGAGCGGGGCCGGAACACCAGGCAGCGGTGGTGGCACCTCTCCCCTCGAGAAGAGGGCCAAAAGAGAACGGAGCTTTCATAGGAAAACGCTCACAGTTAGCACAGCACCCTCGAGTACTGTCCGTGCGTGCTCCTCGCCCAGACAGAAAACGCACAAGTTGTGTGTGTCCTCCGGTGTCAGAAACCTGGGACAAGGATCAGCACACTCCTGAACGATTTAGCAGACATACTAACTCTGGCAGAGTGAAAAAGGCACAAGCAAAAGCAGTCGCGAAAAGACAGGATGTCGGCTGTTTCCCCAGGCGCTCCCTTTATACGTCACGGTTCGTGCCGTTTGACGTGATAGGCTGTCGCCGGCCAATAGATTGGAGTGGTGATTTTTGGCATTTCGAGCACGGGTCACGGAGGATGTTCCCCATAGCGCAGTCAGCGCAGAGTAGAAGTTCCCTTTCGAAAGGGAACGATGTTTCAGGAGCAGTCAAATCACGTGATCACAGCCAGACCGCAAGAGAAACCCCGAAGAACAAGAGAGGAGGTGATGAAGATGCTTCTTCGTGGATATAGCTGTGAGTATTTGGTGTTTGCAATTATAGCAAACTTTTTCTGAATTAATTGAAGGCCTAATTTATGCTAAACACTGTATTTGGTTCTTTAAGATGCATTATGAAATGAAGATGAAGAAAAGACCTTCAACTGCAAACCAATGACAAGTACATATTTTTACTCACAGTACCAACTTTGGGAAACTTATAAATATGCTAATCTGAAGTGGCTTATATTTGTTTTTCTATTTTCCACGTTTAATGCAATAATTAATAATAATAAATTAATATTTCTGTTTGCATTCTCACTAAAGGGATGGACTCTGGAGTGCAGCATTACTTCAGTAAGATGAAAATAACCACTCCTCTAAGATTCCTTTCTGTTTTCTGTTGTACTGTACTCTCCATAAGTCTAATAAATGTTTTCTGACTTGCATCTCCATCTTAGGATGTCAAGCCCCCTGAACGCAAAGAGAGTCTGCATCAAAATGGATTGATTGATTCTGATTGAAAACAGAGATGTCAAACGTATCTGTTGGCTGTCTACTACTGTTCAATATGGAGCATCCAAAAGCCAGTTTCTTTCATTCAGCACTATTTAGCCCTTCTCAGTACTGAATTTACCATGGGTCATTTGTTTTATTGTTTAAATGCTTATCTGAAGTTAAATTATCATTTAACGCTTATGAATTTAAAAACAAGTCTACTAGCTAGTCTTTTAGTTCATTTTTTAGAAACATTTATTTATGTTAACTCTGCTAACTATTGCTCTATGAATTGCAGTGTGTTTTATGTTGCTTGTGTCATTGTAAATGCTAATAAAAATGTCTTAAATGATTACATATTATGTTGATGTGTTATACCTGAGGGCATTTAAGTTTTTCTAGTGATAAAGTAAACTATATAAGCAGGTTATTCATAAAATTTAATTCAAATTAAAAACTAAATCAATAAAATGAACCCCTAAAAGGTTCTATATAGAACCTTTTTTTCTGGCAATAAAGAACCCTAAAGGGTTCTTTTGATTGAACCCTTAAAAAGGGTTCTATATAGAACCTTTTAGGGGATCCATGTAGCGCCTGATAGAACCTTTTTTGGTTCTATATAGAACCTTTTCTTCTAAGAGTGTAGAGTTCTGAACAGCAGTTTTGAAGCGAAAATGAGGCCGCTGTCTATGGAAGGCCAAAAGGGCCAAAACGTGTGAAACTGACACGTTAACACGTAATTACATCTTAACACGCCATTTACGTGTTAACATAGCTGTCATCTTAGCTGCACGTCACCGCACGTCACTCCCGGATAACTGAAAATGGGTAAAGAGGCGGGGAGGTGGTTTGAGCTGATGTGACTGGTTGCTGAAACCACGCCCGCCTAGCTCGACGTGACCATGTTAGCAGTCAAAGGAGCTATCTATTTATCTTAGATACGATCTAAAATATTAATGAAAATAAGTTTTATCATTAGAAAGTTGTAAAGGTTTACTGTCAATCTGCGGTGTTTTTTTTTTTAAGATATAGATGCTCCAACACCAGTAGTGTTGTTGGGTGTGCAAATAACAACATGGAAAATCAAATGGGACTTCATACCTTTATAATGAAATAGAGATCGTGAGATGAATCCAATCTGTGGCACTTGGGTAAAATATGAGTGTCCATTGCAAAACAAAAAAACTACTTTCTGTCCATGAAAGATTTATATTTTGTCCATTGTTTGCATCACATTTCTTCTCAATGATCTGCTCTCTGTCATCGTTCTTCAAGAAATAATGCAATCTGAGCAGCCTTTATGTTGTAAAACTGTATACGATCATATCTAACAAACAAATGAGCCTGTGTCCAAAGTATATTTTTTCAAAATAATGCAGCAGTTTTAGTTATAATATCCAAGCAGTGCTGTCGGATTTTGATATCCTCCCGCCATTGTCATTGTAGTAAATCTCACAACCAAAACTTTTAGCCAATGCCACGATCCAACAACGTGTGTTCTGTTTCTTCCGCATGCATGCACATCTACACAGACACACATCAGTCTCGAATATAATGCAGCAAGCCATATTTTATAATTGTATAAAATAATCGTGCACAAATACGGCTGAGATGCCAAATTCAGCGGCTGGAATTAGCTGAGGTAAAGTGACTGCTCACAGACAGCAGCGGCAATCTACCTGTCACTCAAGTGACCACGCCCTTAATTATGCAGAACTTTAAGGCTTAATATAATTTAAACGGATGAGTTATAAAAAAATTCACCGCCCTCAGGCAAAATTAGTTGTATAGACCAAAACCACAATTTGAACCAACTTGTAAACATGTTTTTTTTTCTGCTATAAACTTGGCCAATTTAACATGGGACTCAATAGCCGCTTTTCCACTGTCGGGCCAGTGCGAGCCAGGGCTAACAGCGTGCCTGGCTGGGCCTGTGGCCACAGACCGTAGGCACCGAGGCCAAAATCAAGTTGCGTTTCCACTGTCGGTCCGCTAGCTCTGCAGCGCTGATCGAAAAAAACACACCTCCCTTGATCAAACGTCACACAACCCAACCCATTTCAGCGTGTAGACCATCACCTGACTACGATTAGCTCCGCCTTTCACCTCGACCACGCCTCAAGCCCCAGCTGGCCCGCTTTGGACCAAGGTTTTCGGCGGGCCGAAAAAACCCGTGCCTTTGGCACCGAGGAAGCACCGAAGAGGCACGATCAAGCCCCGGAAGTGACAGTGGAAACGCGACCGGCCCTGGCACGCACTAGCACGCCCGCCTTTGGCCCGGCAGTGGAAACGCGGCTATTGAGATTCTGCTCTCTTTTGGAGCCTGTCCCTAACGGCCAGTCGATGAATCGCAGTTTAAGTTACTTCCGTATTGGCTTCACGAGAGACTGGGGGAGGTTGCCGCTTGGGTGATACACAGAACCGTTTGGTGAAGCGGTCATAGCCGTATTTTATTGTGAATAAAACAAAGCTATTGATCAATCAGAATCAATCAGGACAGGAACGAACCGTTTTATAATAAATATATAAATATTAATTCTGAAAATGTTATTTAATATTATTTAGGATAAATAAAATGCTTATGAGTTGGCTATTTTATAGAAAATAAATCTTTAAATATGATTTTGGTCACAGAATCCATAGTGGCAGAAATGTTCATGTTGTTTCATATAAACTCACTGTTGATCAATTAAACTGAGAGAGTGAACAGAAAAGCTGAAGAAACAGCCTCATTCGTGCACTGCATGTATTCTGCACAAAAGTTTTGAACATGCTAAGAGAAGCATTTAGTGTCAGCGTTATCATAGCAGCCTGTCAGAGAAAGACAGCAAGGCAGATAATGACAGAATATGCCGACTCAGCATGCCAAACCAGTGTGTAATTGCCATGTTTGCCTTGCCATCATATCTAAAAATATGCTAAGAAAGCTTCCTTCTCATGTTTCAAACAGACGAAGAATATGAAAATTAGAAACAGCATTCCACATTGTATCATGTGTAAACATGTCAGCCTCATGCTCATTCCTCCTCCAATAACTCCACAGCAACAAACAATTTCTTTATGATCTTGTCTTATTTTCTAGTACAAATATCTAAATTCATGCATACTTAGAAAAAGAAAAACTACATTGAAAAATAGATTTAAAAATAGATTTAAGTCTTACTTTCTTATGCAATTTTGTTTCACAAGTAAAAAAGATTTTTAAGTAATCTTAGAAAAAAAGACAAAAATACATAGAAAATTATTACAGCTAATAAGTGGATAAAAAAGTATATTTCTCTTGAAAACTATCTTTAAGCCTTTTTACGAAGTGATTCATCTCTAGCTTTCTAAACACAGATATTTAATGCATGAGCACAGGCGTACCGGGGTCAGAAGGACAGGATGTAAAGAGCGGCTGGAATAGGGATCCCTGCTTGTTAAAATTCAGGCAGTTTCAATAAGCTGAGGCAGCGCATTCAAAGTCTCTATTCATACTAGCGCTGCTGATGCCTTCAGCATTTGCTGCAGATGACTTTGAAGTCGTCAGGGAATTGTGGCATGTCAACAGTCGAGCCAATATCAGCCAATACCCTCAAAGGGCAGTGGCAGGCATGTTAGAGACACCACAATACAGCATGACCTCTGCTTCATCTCCGTCTTTTACTCTACCCTCCTTAGTTCCTCAGCACGCATTCTTTCTGTTGACGTATTTTCTTCCAAATATAGCCACACACAACAACACAACTCATAATTCATTCATTCATTCAATCAGTGGGCTGGTTAGTACGGTCCAGCTGGACCTTGTTGGTAGATGTGATAGTTACACACCTTGCATTCAACACCTGAAGAAAATTCACAGATGTTTGTTTACATCTGGCTGCCAGAGTTTGGATTCACTGACTGCTGTTTGTTGTGACGGGAAGATGATAATCTCAATGATCTGTCTGAATGTTCAGCCATCTCTTATGTTTCGTAAACTACCAACTATAAACCTTCTCAGATGTGTGTGTGTGTGTGTGTGTGTGTGTGTGCGCGCATATATATACAGGGCTTGATGTTAATGCGGGTGGATTTCAGCAGTCGCTCCTACTAGCCACTTTGGTGGGTTAAATTTTAATTTATTTTTCAATTGTAGTCTTTTAAAAAGGCAGTTGAAATAATAAACTAAAAGCAATGTTGTCAAAAATATTGATTTTTGATACTGAAATAGGCCTATCTGAAATGCTTTCAATACTCAATTTCCACAGAATAGATACACAATACCAACTGCGCTTTCTCACTCTCTCATCTCTCCAACAGCGACTTGACACACAAACCCGCCTCCCCTCACTCACTAGTTTCATTTGCTCCGGATGAATATTGTTGGTGAATTTCAGGATGGGATTGCACATATTGCGCATAATTTTACTCATTAAAGAACTCTTAAAGAGTTCTTTTTTGCTGCTTATTGCGCTTAAACAGTCAAATACACACAAAATAATCTCAAAATGCCATCTTGGTGAGTATTCACATAAACAGTTGTGTTTTAACACATGTGTAACAGTATAATCAATCCATGTCTCAGGCTTAAAGTGACAGCAGCCTAATATACGGTATCTTCTGCCAAATTATGAGTTAATAAGAATATCTGTATGACCATTTTTCTCCATGGAATCGATGTCAAAACTGTGGCCAGTGAAAATGCTGAGTGGATAACTTTGGAAAACTACTAGTCACAGTGGCAGTTAATCACAGTCACAATCAGTTAGTAAAAGTTAATCACTTCAGTTTAGGGTTCTTTTCTAACTATTAACTAGTTGCTTAACATGCATATTACTAGGATATAACGGTTTATTAGTACTTATAAAGCACATATTAATGCATTCTACATCCCTTAATCCTACCCAATACCTAAACTTAACAACTTACTAACTATTAATAAGCAGTAAGTAAGAGTTTATTGAGGCAAAAGTTGTAAATAATAATTAGTTAAAGGATTAGTTCACTGAAATGAAAATTACCCCAAGATGTACTCACCCTCAAGCCATCCTAGGTGTATATGACTTTCTCAACATGTTCTCCAACCAATACGCCTATACAGGTCATTTGTCACTTCCCTGAAATACGACCCATAGGAGCGTTTGCTAAAGTTGCGCCCTATCGACAACAGGACACTTTCATTTTAATGTATTGTTCCCTTTTATCTGCGACATATTTCGGGTTTCGCGTAGCTCAGTTGGCAGAGCATTGCAATATATAACAATATGCAATCATGTGATCATGCGATCGTAGGTTCGAACCCAGGGAATGCATGTGCTCATAAAGTGTAAATGCACTATAAATCACTAAGGGTAGGTTTAGGGGTGGGGTGGGTGTAGTCGTTCATTAAAAAAAAAAATGAATTTTGCTGAATGGAAATAGGACAAATGGTGTAAAAAGTCCACACATTGCATTTAAATGAAACGCATTTGATTGGTAAAGATAGTCATACGTCATTCATGACGACAGATGTAACACAACACTGTCATTATTTTTATGCCGCTAGAGGGCGCATGACTTTAAAACGTAAATATAGGTCGTAATAAGGTGTTTGAAAAACGAGCTATAGGGTCTTTTTTTTTTTTTAGGACAGTCTGGACTTTCTTATTTCTGATGAACACAATCTGAGTTATATTAATACATATCCTGATGCATCCAATCTTTATAATGGCAGTGAACGGGGGCAACAAGTTTGAAGCTCAAGAAAGTGCATCTATCCATAAAACGTGTACTAAAAATGTGTGCTAAAAAGTGTAAATATGACACAGACAGACAGACAGATAGATAGATAGATAGATAGATAGATAGATAGATAGATAGATAGATAGATAGATAGA
This sequence comes from Culter alburnus, assembly GCA_028476615.1. Classification (NCBI taxonomy): domain Eukaryota; kingdom Metazoa; phylum Chordata; class Actinopteri; order Cypriniformes; family Xenocyprididae; genus Culter; species Culter alburnus. The sequence continues at coordinate 27,225 of JAOTNS010001776.1, forward strand.
TAGATTCTCATCCCATTGACACATTTGGACA